>VZRS01008068.1:53254-74166 GCA_013398055.1 Ifrita kowaldi
AAAAAAAAAAAAAAAAAAAAAAAGAAGAAACTGTCCAAAACCAGAGGTTCTGCAAAATCATGATTGAACAGTGTGCCATTCCTGCTTTTAAACTGCTAAAATGAAGCCTAAAATGATAAAAGCACTGAAACCCCATATGGAGTTCAGGAATTCTGCAAGCCCAGTAATGTCCAAGTGCATTTATGAAAAAAGAAAACTAAGAGACTCGAGTATATACACAATAGAGTGATTCTTCAGCCCAATACAAATGGCAGCCAATCGCTACTGAAGGATGAAACATTAAGCCAATTTTTTTTTTGAAAGATGTAGAGCTATAGCCAATTCTATGTTTCCAATATTCTCAATCCCTCCTCACTTGTCTACTTCCACTGTTGCCCATAAGTATCCTGATAAAATTCCTGGTTGTCATTATTGTAACCATAGTTACCGGCATAGTCACCACCTTGCTGGAGCGGCTGCTGAGCGATGGGTTGGGAGCCCCAATTCTGCTGGTTGTTGGTCTGACGGCGCTTGGAATCAGGTTGGTTGTACCCATCTGCCTTTCTCTTGCCTCCTACGTTGCCCCCACGGTTGCCCCTGGCTCCACGAGCACCGCGTCCTCTCTGCTGCTGCGCAGGGCCCCCTCTCCCCCCCCTGGCTCCTCTTGGCGGTCCCATGGGTGCCCCCCTCTGTGAGTAGCCAGCTCTACCTCTTGGTGGTGGTGCTCCCCGCCCCCTAGGTGGTGGAGGGGCACCTCTCCCACCCCTTCCTCCTCCTCCTCTTCCTCTTATAGCATAGCCATCATCATAGCCGTAATAGGGATCTTCATAGCCACCACGGTAGTCATGATAGTCATAACCATAGTAATCATCGTAATAATCTTCATAGCCATAGTAATCTGGGGGATAGCCATATCCACCTCTCCCTCCACGGCCTCGGCCTCTAATAGGAGGTGGCATGCGAGGCGGAGGGTAGTAATAATAGTCTTCATACCTGGTAAGAAAAAGAAACACAGAATTATTTACCTCCAAAAGCAACCCAAAATAAAGTATACATTTGCCCTTGTTGATTAACAATACACAACACAGAGAAAACTTAAGGCATTCAGGTTCTTCTAAACCAGCCCATTTCACAGCACAACTTCACTCTGCAGCATTACTACAGTGCAAGGGTGACACTCACGCAGTGCTCCGGGAGGCCTGTCTGGCAGCCTGACGTTCTTTCCTTTTCTTATCCGGTGGCTTTGCTAACACTATTTCAATTTCTTCCCCTTCTATCTCTTTCCCATTCATTTCATTCATAGCCTGTACAAAAATTAAAAGAAAAATAACTAAAAATTTTTTTCCATTCAAAAGGAAACTAAAACTTACTGCAAGAAATCAGAGGGTTGGGCTGCTCCCGGCTGAGCTGTGCCATGTGCTTTGCTTTTGTGCTACATAAACAAAATGTTACACATCACTTTTTCAAGTCCCACTTTATTCACCAGTTACAGGGAAGCAGTATTTTTTTTAAAAATATGTTCTTTATATCATAAGGTAAAAAAAGAGGATTAAAACATATTAAGCATTATTTTTAAAATGTCTGACATAACACCATCAGTTTTTGTGTTCCTGTGTCTCCTAGAAACCTTTCAGAAACACACAAGTTCTCACCACTCATACTGACATAAACACTCACTGCACTTACAAGCCTGGCAGAACATGTGCACACAAGAGAAAGAATTGTTACGTTTGGGTTTTCAAGGTAGCTGAATGTGAGTCAAGTGACTGAGAAAATCAAGTAGTTCTGAGGACACATACTTGAGGAGAAAAAACCAAAAAAGGTTACTGAAACTTGGTGATCTCATCAAGCAAGCCCCGAATCCTCCAGAAAATTAATGTGCAATTTTTTACTATCAAAAGCACCCACAAAGAGAACTTAATACACATAGACAAAAAGTTACAATTAGGACTACATCCCCCAATTCCTCACCTGGAGTTACCTGCTTTGCATTAAACATTTTTGGGTATTAATATTTGCATTAATGAAGACGTTAGGCGTCTGTACAGCTACATGCCTCAAAAGCATTAGAAATTATGGCAGTTTATTTCCAAGAAGGTATGAAAATCAGTAGGCACTAGAATCAATGAGCCAGTTTCATGCATTCCACACATAAATGCCATAACAATCTCATTGAAAGACAAAACACGCCCATACATAAAAATATCTCACGAAGTTCATAAGCCAATTTAGTGGCCATGAAGCAGTCACATGGGCCATATGTGGCAGTTTCTAGCGTGAGATGAGCATTAGTGATGCATCTGATCTGTCTTTTTCTCAACTGCTACAAGTTTCCAGTTGCTGAAATCTAACAGAGCATTTAGTAGGTAGCTGTACTGGGAAGGGGCTGGAGAGTGTTCACAGACATACTACAGAAAACCATGTCCAGAGGTGTTGCTGACTTACCCTTTGTTTCAACAATTTCTTGTCCTCCTCTAGAGGACACGGTTTAGACATGGCCTAAACCTACCCAAACCAACCTCAACCTTGTTAAATATGAGTGACATTCATCCTAAAGCCATATTCAAGAGTATTCTAAAACCTAATCTCAATGCGTAGTAAAATCCTAAACAATTAAATGGCTATAAAATCATTAATAAGAAGATCGAGTACAGAGCCTTTGAATTGTCCATGTAGCCACATACACCACATACAATATATCTGCTTCAAGACTCCCAGATGCAAGAAACATTTCCTACACTCCTTCTTCCCCCCATGAACCATGGATTTAAAAAACAGAAGGAGTAATTTTTACAGAATTCAATACACTGAAGCACAGACCATAGATGTTAATGACCTTCTCAACAGCTCATGGACACAAAGAGAACTTTGAAGCTTACAATAATGATCTTCAATATTTAAGGAGTCACTGAGAAGAAACCTCGGGTACACGCAGTTAAAAACAGGTAATGCATTTAGAGTTGCCAACACCATTCTCCTCTCCTTCACAAAACATTTTTTAATTACCCCCCACTTTCAATTTGATGCTTTTGTCACTCCAAAACTACACACAGCCTTTAAAGAGGGGTCTTTGAGAGACAACTGATACCTTCTGCCAGTGTTTCCTCAGAAAAATTGTCTAGGTTGATCTTTTTTTTTTTTCCTCTTCTCTAGACTGTCCTGCATTGCTCTACACCTCTTTTCCAGTCTACTTGTTAACTTGCTACAGTTTTGTCCTTTCAAGTTTCACATCCTCCTAGCTACTGAAATCATAGGAACAAAATTATTAGCGTTAAAATTCTCACAATGGGAACCTTATTAAATGGGCTCTACAGTTTGTCTTATTGAGGTATTTACTGTAAAGGAATTTCTTAAAACCATTCGTACAAAATAAAGTGCTCTCATCAACTTAGCTAGGAAAGAATAATCAACTTACCTTCACTGCTGCACCTCTGTCCTCAAAATGAACAAAAGCATAATCCTTCAACTTCTTTACTCTTTCCAGCTTTCCAAATTCAGAAAAGGATTTCTCTAGAATTTCTTCTGTCACAGTAGTGGCCAAGTTTCTTACAAATAAAACTTTGACCTGGTGAAAAAATGAGAATAAAGCTGTAATCTTTAAAAGTCAAACCTCAAAGAAAACTACCACCAACTAGTGAGATATTATTCCCTTTTTTGATGCATTAAGAAATTTGGGTAACTTTAATAACTCTGTATCTGTTGTTTTTTTGTTTTTTTTTTTTTAAAAAGTGCCTTGTAGTTACCTGTATGAAGTTTCTACAACTTCTCTCCTTCCACAGTTCCCTTCCATAACCAGAAGAATATCCAACTTTGATTTCCTGCTTCTGGGATGCTACAAATCCCAGCAAAATTTTAGTAACAGACCTCAAGGACAGCAAAGAGTTACCCCAAATCACTGGGATAAAGTGCACATCACTCCCCATGCTGAACTTCACCTTCACGTCACTCTGGAAAACAGTTTTACCCAATACCTACCTGGTACTGATTATAGCTAAAGCAGAAAATGCACAGCCTGACATGTCAATCCAGCAGGATAACCCTGCATACTACTAGTTTAGATGTTACCAGTAGCTAATAACAGCATGTTTCCAATGTCTTCCAATGGCAACTCATCTGCAGTGCTCGAACCACACCATTTGCATAGCTTACTGTGAAAATGCCCTCTAATTGATTTTAGCGCCTCAAAACTAGCCTTGCTCAGCTGGAACAAATCTTTGTCACTATGGCATAAAGAAATTCCTCACAAAGCACAAGAGCATCCAGTGAAGTCTTTACTGACCTTTGCCATGACTTCTGGATCAGGCTCCTCTACTGGATCAGCCCATTCCACTGTAACAACATTTCCCCAGACTTTTACTTTCCCACTCATCAGGCGTCGGCGAGCTTGTGCTGCTGACTTGTGATCCTCATACTCCAAGAAGCAGAATCCTCGATTCTTCTTTTTATCATCAGGTTGATGATACAAAATTACATCCACCAAACCCTCTGAAAAACAGATCTTTAGTACTGAGCTTCAAAAAGGAAAGGAAAAATCTAGAGTCTACCCTAAAATACCTTCACTTGTGTTTTGTAATTAATTTGAATTTTACACCTGAAAGGGGGTGGGAGCACAAGAAAAGCAAAACAAATAGCAGATATCCATCCAATTTACCCAGAAACAGGTCACCTAGCAAGAGAAATTCTTCAGAACAAACTTACCTCGCAATCAGGCTCTGCAAAACATCAGCCTCAGCAACTCACACTGTTTAAGTTTTCTACACTTTTAAAATCATTTTTACATCTTTGAAAGGCAGCCAGCACTAACACATGACCTCTCCCCTGCCTCCTGGGGAACCCAGAAGGAACATCTTCCACATCTCCCCAAAAAGAGGAGAGAGAGCTAAATGAATATTCACCTTCTGTTTTCACCACTTCCCTGAAGTACTTATAAATAGCAACCCTAAAAAAGAAGCAGGAGGTTAAAGCTCTCCTACAGGAACAAGAGCAAGTGACTCAATCTCTTATCTAAGGCAGAAGCACCCTTTCAGTGATAAACTGACTTCTCTTCTTCCTACTTGCTGCACATACTGGAGAATGCTGAAAGACTGGGACAAAAATTAGTCTGTCATTAACTATTTCTGTAATAATATTCCTTCTAAACCAATTTAGTATTCTCTCCTCCCCTTCACTGCTCAGGAATACATCTGTTTCATGCTCCCCAAAAAACTTCTCCATGTTGACAGCAGAACCTCCTGTAGATCCAGTAACAAATACAGAGCCTTCAACAGAAAGCTATAACACATAACAGAATTGGGACCTTCATTTTTTTCTGAGTTCATTTGTGCTGGTTTTTCTGAGTCCCTTTGAGCTATTCCCATCTCTAATTGTAAAGTTTCATCATCATTCATTTAACAATCACTAAAACAAACATGAGTCCCTTTACAGTCCACCTTAAGATATAATACATAAATAAAATTTCTAGCAAAATCAAACTCGGAATCCAACTTGAAAATGATACCTGAACACATCCATCAAACAACTAGACCTACAAAACAGAGAGTGAATGGTATTCTGGGACTCATTAAGTCTTACCTGTGACTTTACCAAACTCTTCCAATATGTTTTCCTTAGTTTTGTTCTTTGGAATTGACCCAACAAATAACCTGTTGTTTGCCACGGAGATGCATACTCCAAGGTGCTTTCCAGGACGGATTTCATAGTTGTCACACTGAAAAAAACAAAGCCATTGATTTGCTTTAGGCACAATACTATCCATAAAAATGTCCTCAAATCATAAAATCAGGTATTTTTTTCATCATCTACGGCTTTTATACATAGCATGTTTAATTGGCATTGGAAGAGAATTCCTAGAACAGCTGTTTTTGTGTCGGCGTTCACTTGGAAGAACGGTGCCAAGCTTAGGATTTCCACAAACTTCAAAGTCCTGTAGAATGGAAAGCTACAAAAAAACTGCAGTAAAAGGAACAACGTGGGACACACACAAATTGCATGGCATAAATTTATTCACCTACTGTTTATCTCAGACTTGAAAGATCTTTCTAGCAACTGGTTACTGCTTCCTCTGTTGTCAGTCCACTGCTGCTGCTGTTATCAGTAAGCAAATACAAGGCATTAAAGATACTGTGAGTTCTTCCTCTTTCCTTGGACAGCTTTGAACACTGAGAAGGTTTGCCGAGACAATCAACAGTCTAAATCAGTCTGTGAGCTGGCTTCTACCCCACCCTAACAGCAGGCGTGTTTTTGACTTTGTACATGATAAGACTAAAGAAATTTACTGTCAAGATTTAAAACTTCTATTAAAAAAACTTTAGCCCACTGCTTCATGCCTGCACCCACAGCTGGATTACTCTGAACACCAAGACTCCCAATAGGTCTTTAAGGGTACAAGAATTCAGCCTTTAAAAAAAAAAAAAATCAAGATAGACATAGGGTTTTTTTTTGGTCAGAATTTTCAAACACAGCAGAAGAGGATGGATGTTTCATCATCAGCCAGTTTCCGAAAATCTCATGCAATTCCTTAAAAGCAGGTTTTTAGCCATTCTGACCCTAGCTGAGACATAGCCCTACAAATGACAGTAATACCTTCAGGAACATTCTTCATATTCCAGAAGAACTAGAAAAATGTTAAGGTACCACAGACTATCAAACAAGATCACTTCAAGGAAGACAAAAGCATTTCAGAATTTTGCTTCACATACTGAAGTGATTCCTAACACAGTAAAACTTTTTGTTCTGGTGCCATGAACTTATTAACCTGAATCTGCTTTTCACACTGTATCATATGCAAAGCTATTTTGCTTACAATTAATCCCATTCCCACTGGTACCTTGCGAACACAAGGAGAAGGCCCACATGGTTTTAACCGCTTTTAAGTCTTTCCAGGTTTCCCTGCCCCCACCAACTTAACTAAGGTGTTCAGATTTTGTGCCTCTTCTTCATCCCTCATTCAGGATCAGCTGAATTCCACTAAGGCAAATAAGATTAGACATTTCACCTGTTTTGGTTCAAAGTACACACGGTATTTCACAGTCACATCCAAAATCTTTGGAGACACGCCCTGATCTGCCTAATTCCACATCTTCCTCTCAGGCAGAGGCAAGGCCCCAGTCAGACTGCTGTCGCTCCCTTTAACCCCCTAGGGATTGCTCTGTCTCCCTTCCCAAACTGCCTAGGTGCATGCATGTCAGCTTTCAAGCAGTGAGCAGACTGCGTGACTGTCACTGGAAAGAAGAAAAGGCCACTGGAAACAACCAAAGGAACTAATTCAGAGACCTCCTCCATGGCGGCAGCAGCATCTAAACAAGGCATCTCCAAATAGCTCTTCAGAGTAGAAAGGGTGATGAAACTTAGAACACACTGAAGCTTAAAAAATGTATTTTCTAGCTGGAATCAAGTAGGCAGATAAAAGTCTTCTAAGGTAAGTATCTGTACTTACTAAATGAAATAAGGAGGCAATTTTTAAGAAAGTAGAATTTTGAGCCTGTCAATGGATGCTTTAAAGACTTCATTACTTAGGAAATTACCAACATGTTGGCTGTCTACTTTGTCTTGACCTGTCTGGAAGTAAGTTAACTCACCAGTTTGACTGCTTCTTGTGCTGCATCTTTACTACAAAAGGTAATGAAAGCATAACCTCTGTTTTGACCAGAAAGAGGATCCATCATGAGACGCAGATCCCAAATTGGACCAGCTTTCTCGAAGAGTGGTACCAATTCATCTTCATAAAGGTCTCGGGGAATTTTACCAACAAAAACCTAAAAAGGAAGAGGACACTTGAAACAAAGCTTTTTCAGAAATACAAGCTTCTTTTTAGTGCTTGAAAAATCCTAGGAAAGGAAGAACAACGCAGATAAACCGGCAGAGCAGAAACATTGCAGTCATCACGGCAGCTGATGTTATTGTATGTCCCAAGTCTTCTAACCCTCCTGTCGTTTGTACAAGGTTTTGCACACTGAAAACCTGGGTTTGTTATTTATATTGAAGAGGTTGTGAATTTCCCCTGCTGAAGAGATAAGTGGTTCTTACCTGGTTTTAACTTTGGCAGTTAAAACCTAAGACCTTACAGACTATCTAGCTGGGTATCATATGTTAAAGCAGGCCAAGCACTTCCTTGCTCTTGCAGTATTTTCAATTCACTCTGTAAATTAATCCTCCTTAGAAAGCTACAGAGATGGAAAAATAATATAATAATAATAATTTCTTTTTAATTGCTTGATGCACATTTTCCACTTTTAATATATACTGTAGTCTTGTTTCTCATCTGTATTTGTTGCAGCTTCCACCAACTAAATGTCTACTATTTATTTAAGCAAACCTGTGAGTTCTTGTGGTTTTGTTCCTTAAAATTAACTTGGCTTTAATTCTGTTACGGAGTTCATCTCTTTAGCTGAGGTCTCCCTAGAAAGATCCCCCCCAGTTGTTTCATCACTGCAGCTCTCCCCCGAATTCTCAAAATCTCTTCCATGTTAATACAAACAAAACATTCCAAACATCCATTAAGATCAAAATACATTTATTTTAACTTCAAACATTTTTTGTAGTAAAAAAAAGCCATGAGTCAATGCTTTCTTTCTCAGTAACGCCTTGCCATAATCGTATCTCACACTGAAGGCATAGCAGAATTTCAGAACTAAAGACACTCAGCATGCCCATGTAAGCACCAATATAACAAACCCATGAGGAGAATATGACTAATTTGAAAAACATAGAACAAGGTAGAACTTCTAGATGTTTCATGTTATACAGATACTCCTGAAATTCAGTTTCCAGAACATTTCTAAAAAGCTTAGCCTCTCTCAGTTCAGTGTAAATGTTGACTGAACATTATTTATTGGGGAGAAAAGAGAGGAACTGATTTATCACACTAACTGAAAGTTTAATGGCAGAGCCAAAAGATTTTGCCCACTATCTCCCTAGAAAGCTTAAGGTATTCCTCTAGACAGGTATTCACATTGTCATTACTTCTAGAACACTTAATTCCAACTCATTTGCAGCTTTTAAAGACAAAACCTGATACCATCAGGGAAACACACAAGACAGGAACTACAGCTTGCTCCTAAGTCAGTGAAACTCTCAACTGAACTTGCTACAAACTCCCAGCTGGTTTTAAAAAGTCCACATTAAATTCTTTCGTACAGATGCATCTGTTTCCAGCACAAACCGAAGGCGACTCACCAAAACAGAAGACTTAAGGAAAAGAAAAAAATCCTAATCCAAATACAAAGTCCATTTTGTCAGCAAGTTACCAAAAATTTACCATCCTGAAAGCTTCTGTGTTCTACTTTCTCTGCAGTCTCTCTGGCTCGCTCTCTACAAACTTTTAGACCTGGCAACTGCACAAGACTGTGACTACAGTTCAGTTCAGGAAATACATTCTAGAAGCTAGTATGAGAAACAGAATTAAGGATTTAACTCAGAAGATATTCACATCTGACCTACATCCTGTAGTAACTTCCATTTATAAAGAAAGAACTAGGTAACTGGGGGAGAAATTCACATGTAGGGGAATTTGCTTTGAGCCTGTATACTTAATATGTTAATGTACTACAAGAACAATACTAAACACCAGGTGAACATCTTCCATGGGTCAGAAGAAACATCTGCAACAGCTTTTTTTAGATACATTGATAGCTTGATTAAAGTTCTGAAATACCAAAGAATGCAGTATCAGATGTCGTGTTTCATTTTTCACTTGTACATGAGTACTGTGGAAAAACTTTGGGAACAGGCATTATTAATGAAACAATAAAAGAGAGCTTGTCTCAGAAGGATGCAACTGCATTTTTTTTCTGGGTTCTTGTTGTAATCACTGACCATTAGACTGACTTTTTCCAGTTTTGCTTCCTAAAGGACTTGTACAAAGTCCTTTTACTTCTTCTTTATTACCATTTTAGAAGACTGAAGTTTTCTTAGTTAAGGCTTTTTGTAATTAATCTCAGTTGCCTGAACAATTTTATAAAGCGTTACTGAGGGGTGCAATCCACTACTGCACTCACAATGTGTCCTTCAGTTATTTCAACAACTGAGCCTCTGCTGCTGTCAATGCAAGCTAACAGAAGTGTACTACAGCATTCAACAAATTCTTCAAAACCTCTCCCCTTTCAACAGTCCTCTTCATATACTTTGCAGTCAATTTTTCCTAAATGTCAGATTTAACTGCTATTTAATGTAGGCCACACAACTGCTTCATCTTATCCAAATCTACAGTCTTCCTTTAAAAGAAAAATAGCAGAAGTGGACAAAATTCTAGCACAGTGCACAAACCTTTGAACCTCCCATTCCTGCAGTACAGAAGTGACATTCCATTTGTTTACTAAATGCAGCTTTGTCCACTTCAACTCCTGCTGAATTTAGTACACCACTGCTTCTATGTTAGTTATTAGAGTACCAAAGTTTTCCCATTCCGTTTATTAGGGATAAAGGAGTTTAAATTGCCCCAACACTTCTAGCAACGTAGCATTTTCCAGACTGCAGGTTAGCCTCACGACCTTCCTTGATTTTTTGTTACAAATTCTGACCCTGCATCCACAGAGAGCAAACGTAATACCAACTTACCGTTCACAGAGCTAAAATTCTGGACTTGATAATGACATTCAAAGATGTTTACCACATACTTACTCAGTAAATCTCAGCTCTGAAAAGGACATGTGGAAACTCCTCCATTTTATATAGTCTACACTCTTACACAGATAGCTAAGTTTGCACATCACCTCAGCAATTATGGGCAAATAATCTATTTACAGATTTTTCAAAATTTTAGTTCACATCACTGAAAAACACTGAAATAGAAGTCTCCCAAAACTTCAGGAGTAGAACATACTTTATCTGGATACCCCTCAATAAAACTGAAACCAACCCATCATGCACGACAGATGACTGTTAGCTGCACGTACTAAACATGTCTTCATGTTAGCTACACTGTGATAATTTTGGCAAGTGCTTTCCCCTATTCCTATTGTTGTGGAGTAAAGGGTTGGCATTTCAGTTACCATTGAAGCCTCCTGTTCTTCAAATCAGGTCTTAAACAGTATTATATTCACTTACACCAAAAGGTGAAGGAGGGAAATCAAGTACCACGCTGGTCACCTCCTTTATTTTCGGTGTAACTAGTCTGGACAGGCCATATGTGTGTTGGGAGGAGGGGGCTTCCCTCCTCTAAACTAAAAAGACAGAAAAATTTCATATATACATACACACACATATATATATATACATAAATATAAACCGGGGCAGTTTGGTTGGACACTAGGAAGAATTTCTTCACAGAAAGGGTGACTATATATTGGAACAAGCTGCCCAAGGAGGTGCTGGAGTCACCATCCCTGGAGGTGTTTAAGGAAAGACTAGACATGGCATTCAGTCCCATGGTCTAGTTGACAAGGTGGGTTTCAGTCACAGATTAGACATGATCTCAGAGGTCTTTTCCAATTTTAATTTTTCTGTGATTCTGTGAAATAAGGATCCTTCTATTTCCCTGAATTTAACAACTAAAAACTCCTCAGTTGGTAGACGGAAGATCAGGAGTGAAAAATACTGTATTTCAACCTGCTTTGCAAATACAGCTCAAACTCATTAAATAATTAAATATTCCCCATAAACAGACAGCATTTATCACTTGGCATCATTCAAGTGAAACACAGAACGCTTGCCTTGCTTGCATGGAAACTTCATAATACCTGACTAGTAGTACACTTAAAACCAAATTTCCTTTTTTCCTTATACACTTAAAAGTCCTCCTTGAATTTAATGAAGCACTTGTAACACTGTCTTTCGTTATGGCTGCACTTAATTTCAAAAGTTACTGAAATGGTCTGCAGATGTTATCTAAGCATCCTCCAATGCTGCTGAAGAACTGATTTACTTTAAACCACAGTAAGACTACTTTATGTAGTTTTGTATAAAAAATTTGAACTTAAGAACACGAAAGAATTCTTTTTTCAGCATTGCTTGCATATACACTTAAGTGAAATGATTGCACTGATTTTGGCTGAAATAGAGGTAATTTTTCCTCAGTAGCTGGTACAGGGCTGTGTTTTAGAGTCAGGAGGAGAATAATGATGACATGGTGATGTTTTGGTTGTTGTTGAGTAGCGCTCACCCTAAGTCAAGGACTTTTCTGGGGTTTCATGCTCTCCCAGTGAGGAAGTGCACAAAAAGCTGGGAGGAAGCATGATCGGATAGCTGACTCAAACTGGCCAGAGGGATATTCCACACCACAGACCATGCCCTGTATGGAAACTGGGGGAGCTACTCAGAAGTGGGGGCCACTTGCAGCTCAGGGACAGGCTTGGCATCAGTCAGCAGATGGTGAACAACTGTACTGTGAGTCACTGTTTTTCTTGGGTTTTCTTCTTCTCTCTCTCTTCCTTTATTACTATTATATTTTATTTTGTTTTGACTATTAACTGTTCTTACCTCAATCCATGACTTCTACTTTTTTCTTTTTCTGATTCTCCTCCCCATCCCATAGGGTTGAGGGGGAGTGAGCAAGTAGCTGTGTGATGCTTAGTTGCCAGCTGGGGTTAAACCATGACTATGACAAACCTCAGTTACCACAGAGCACACAAACCTAAGCAGAGCTTGAGAAGTTACACCCATCAGTTATTACCTTTCAGTTCACGGACTCATTGTAATTATTTACCACCACACTAAATTAATTTTCCTTCATGAAATATGAACATTCCCTTTAGAAATCATCCTTACTGTGATGCTTCTAACCATCTTCTTTACAATAAATGCCAAGAGCTTCAGCATCTCAAAGAATGTAAAACTGATCTACAAACTGAAAGACAATAAGGAGATTGACCATTTTCTCAAATCTAGTCTGGTGGTTTACAGAAAAATCTCCGAAAGAACTCCTGTATCAGACATGCAGCAGTGTGACAGAGTATTCAGAGTGCTGAGCACGTATTACAAAACAATGTGCCAGGGACTAAAACCTTGAAGAATAGGTAAGTGAAGAAATACAGAGTTCAAGCATTTTCATAACCAAACCTAAGTTTGCCCACAGCTTGCTAGGAAGATGCACATGTTCAATCATAACCTTAAATTTCCAAATATGCTTACAGACTAGACTTTTTCCTTTGGAAGGAAAAAAAATATTTTTTTAAGTCTTTGAAACTCTTCCAACTATCTTTTAACTTTAAAAAGAACAGCGGGTTTAACATGAGGTAAGAAAAGGCAGAGAAAAAAAGATCGTAGAAACTCTAAGCAGAACAAAGGAGCACAGCGCAAGCCCCTCAGGATAAGCAGTTATCAGTGTGTGCAGATGCAAACGACAAAGTGAGTGTAATGAAAGAAGGAAACACCCAAACAACTGCTTTTGTTTTCATTGATAAGCACCCCAAATACTAAGTATTGACATCATGGGACCTCACTATAAGCAAAACATCTTACAGTGAAGCAGCAAGTCCTTCAGTAAAAGGAACACTCAATATTATATAACAAATCCTATTGCCATTATTTTCTTCTTTAAAGCCCTCTGCACAGCTGTAACTTTGTCTTTATTACAGAATCACATTCCAAAAAAGTCCCACTGCTCTTAAAGCTCATCCACTTTAAAAAAATACATGGGACTGCTTCATCCACCTAATCCTTTCAGCCAAGTGTTCACTGCGCCAATCTGTTAAACATGCTGACCACCCAGAACATAATTTATTAATACTTTAGCTTTACTGCACAATGTAGCTTTAGCTTTCAAGATGTCCACCTACATCTTGAGACCTACAGCTACAATTAACATGCAATGAATCCCACTTCGTGTTTTAAAAATTAGTTGGTATACAAATACTTACAGTAGAAAGACCTGATGCACTTTAGAGGGAAAGAAGTCTACCTAGTATGCATCTTCTTCAAATCAGTAACAGTACTTGGGTATTCTCAAGAACCAAGCATTTGCCATTACTGTCACGTGACTGACAGCTCTGCATCAACATATCTGAGCTGACATAAGCTACAAGAGCTTCAATATTATTTAAATAAGTTTCAGACACAAAGAATGCACTGTCACAATCCAAAGGAATACTTTTAAAAATTTTTTTATCCATAACACTGGAAAAGGGGCATATATACCACTATGTAACTGGAAGTGTTGGAAACGAATGAGAAGTGGTCCTCAAAAGCTTAAGAAAAAAAAAGAGGAAACAAAAAACACCACCAAAAAACAAAACCCCACCCACCTCATTGTGGCGGAAAGTGCCCACAATGACCTCATCACTTATGTGCAAACATGCTCTACCTACCACCAAATTCTAGGATCCTGTTTAAAATGATCGCTATGCCTCAGAGCTCAACAGCAGGAGCTTTAGTCTACATTTCATAGAGCATCCACCAGTTTCAGCAACATGTTCAGTATCTCAGGCTGTCAAACCAAACAGCATGTCTAAGTCTGTAATCAGCCCTTAAATCCCACAAAATGCCAGCAATACATTCATTTGGTAGAAATATCATTTCTAGAACTAGCTGGCTGGGGGTTGCTATAGCTTTTAATGCTGATCCAAGGCAGAAGTATTTATATTAAGGGTGTTTCCACAAGTTACTTGTTCTAGCTTCAGGAAACTTAAAAATATAAAAGCATATTCTTCATCATATGAAAGCACAGCTAAATTTATGGCTTTCTGGTGAATTCCTAAAGATCCAAACCATCACTGGACAATATACTTAAGAGCAGTAGTCAACGACTTTCAGTCATGAGAGTAGTTCACTGTAGGAAGGGACCTACAATGATCAGCCAGTCCAACGGCCTGTCTACTTCAGGGCTGACCAAAAGCTAAATCATGTTATTAAAGGCACTGTCCAAATGCTCCTAAACCCTGACAGACCTGGGGGACCCACCAGCTCTCCAGGAAGCCTGTTCAATATCTGACCATCCTCTCGGTAAAGAGATGCTTCCTTATGTCAGTGAGACATGGTACAATTAAGTAACACTTTATACATCCCACAATCACCCTGGCAATACCACTAAGTTGGTAAACAACCTCTAAGTCACCTTTCTAAATGCAGAAATGAAAAAAAAAACCAAAAAAACCCTGAAGCTACATGGCCTCTTTTCAGTGTAGCAGTTGTGGTAGTTTCATTATCAGTCCATGCAATCATCAAGGATTTTTTCATATAGATTGAAACAAAAGCAAATAAACAAAACCTTAATTATTACCAATCTCAACTGTCCTCTTCAAAACTTTTATGTGAGTACCTTTATACAACACCCAAGTCTTCCGCATTTTTAGCACATCACATGAAACCAAGCTAGTGTTGCTTAAATTCCATTTCTTGTAAACAGTCAAATTCCTCGAAATAACATGTTTACCTATGCATGCATCCATGGTCACTTTTCAAGCCATGGACTATAAACTTTAGGGTGAACCATGAAGTCTGACGATTTAATTTTAAGAAACTTTGCATAGCCTTTCTTAGCATATTCCACCTCTTTTTTCTCCACTTTAACCTATCTTCCTGTCTTTTGCAGAATACTGAGGAGTAAGAAAGACTGATTAAGATACACATAGAAGAATATTTTCCTCTACAATACATTAAATTTGTAATATAGTTTATTTTCAAGTATTTCCTATTTACGAGTTTGCACAAGTATACAAAGCAATTATCAGCTCAGTCTGCATATACCAACCTCTGTTCCAATGCCAGGCTGAACACCAGAATATACAGTATCTGGAGGAGGACCCCCATATTTCCTCTGTCCTGTAGTTACATCCAAAGTGTAACCAGTCCGCTCTAGCAAAGCCTGAAAAAAACAAAAGTCAGACTACTTGCAGGGGAGAGGGCAGTGGGTTAAAATGTACAGAACAAAAAAAGAATTCCAAGATAAGCATTTCTTTATCTGCTCCTTGCCACACTTACTAAGGTATCTATGAAAAGACAGAATCTACAAAAACTCCTGTTGTTTTGTGGGTTTAAAAAGCTATCATAAGCAGCAATATTTGTTTTATATTACAAGGTCACTGGAAAGAACTTGTTTGTCTTTTCCCTTGTTTTCCATTCTATATGTCCAGAAGAAGTCCAGAACACCAGACAACTAAGAAAATTCTTGAACAGATACCAATGTTTTTATAGAGCTTAAATTTTGGCAACTGTGTGATCAGAAAAACTGCATTCCCAGCAACCCTTCTCTTCAGAATCTCTATCATGCATACATTTCCTTAAAGTCAAGTGTGAATATACTTATCCAGGTGGTATTGAGGCTTTTAAAGTTCATATTCAGTCTATGTACAAGTAATATATCAGCTAGCACAGAAAAACCAGTGTTACCTTAATCTTTGCTTCATCTGGTCCCTTCGTTGATTCCTGTACTTTGCTGCCTTGTTTCTCTCTTTGCCTGTAGGTCTTCATAACTCCACATAAAAATGCACTTTTGTTCTGTAGATACAATTTACAAAATAATTCAATTGTGTGTATGACAAGCCCTGGGAACCCACTGAACCTTACACTTCATACCATGAAGTCACTACTTCAAGTCAATGCAATAAAACAAATGTCAAAAGAGTCCTTCCGGAAAATACAATAATTAATTGAACAAACTTGTCAGATTGAGAAAGTCATCAGATTCCAAACAGCATTTTAACCTATTTTCTCAATTGCACGCATATTTTTATTATTTGGGAGCTTTTGCTTTGTGCTCAAATACCTACACATTTAAGGAAATTTTTAACAGACTTGTTATTTGGGTTTGAAATATAAGAATACAGCAAGATCAATGAATTTTAAAGTTACAACTCTCCTGCCAGTAGTGCCACTACTTATACTTATGTGCTCACACTCCTGGCGCTCTCACCTTACCTGTACATGCGACAGGTCACTTTCTTTAAACTGCTGTAATACAGAGAGGGCTCCTTCTTCATTAAACTCCCTAAGAGCATCAATTGCTCTTTCATCAAGATCGACATAAGCTACCAACCCTAAAAGTTAAAGATAAAGAAGTTACAGATTTCTATTGAATTTCACACAAACTAAGAACTATGCAGTTTGCTTTTAAAGTCAAAAAGTTACATTCCATAGCAACAGAATTATACATTTAATTATATATTCCTACACAAGGATATGAAAGAATATGAGTACAATGAAAAAGTTAAATTAAAATGTATATACCTAAACACTAACTGATGTGCAAGATTATAGCCCATGTGTAATAGTTTTCTAGCATTCAGGAATGCAATCTGCTGCATAAAAGCAGTATTACACACCAGGGTCTGAAACAATGAACTCTGGCTCACTTTTAATAATTTGAATTTTGTTTGTGTATCCCTCATTTTAAGTTCCACACTTCCTTCTCTTGAGTTGAGCTGTTCTAGAGTAAACTGACACGTGAACGTTACAGGTATCCTATTGTATGGGAAAAAGGAGCTACCCAACTAATGATCAAACACCCAGGAAGCTCTACCACACAAAATATTAGGAAGCAAAAATGATTTGTTCACTCTTTCCTCCAGCTTCAAAAAAGCAGGAGTTAGTGGACTTCATGTGTATCTTAAAAAATGTTTAGGGTTTTTTAACTCATTTTGTTGCTCTATGCAGTTCCAAGAGCCAGAATTCAAAAAGCTATTATTTTGAGCCCTGCTATGTACCCGAAAAAGCTAATGTTAATTTTACAGGCACAGACTCCCCCAAGAAACATTGGACCAGTTCTGAAGCATTTTCTTTTTAAGCATCTTAACAAGTTATGTTTTTCCTTTTGTAATGCACTTGCATCAGTTGTGGAGTCAGACACACAGACTGAGATTTATACTTTTTAAATCATACATCCAAATTTAGGACAAATACCAAAAACTCCACACACTTTGCAACAGCTTGATCTCCAAAATACAAAGATTATTTCACTGCTACTTGATTTTGAAAATGCACAGTCGTGCCAAGCCCAAGGACTACATTTCAGAAGTGATCCTGCATATTGGAAGGGACCTGTATCTTTCATGGAAGACTTCAGCAGATAAAAAAAATTGCTAAACTCAACCCCAAATTTGGCTCAAGTGTCAAAAGTAGTTTGCTTCAACTGACAAACCCCTGCACAATGCAAAAATATTCAGTGGCATTAATGAAGTATGAATAAATGTTTTCAGGTTACTCATGCAGTGGAATTATACTTGGTGGTCAGGTTCTGGGCTGAAAAGCTTTAAAATTCCTTAAGAACTCCTAACAACACAACCTAACTGCAACACATGTTAGAACCCCACGAGTTCCTCTGCCCAGGTATTTATTTACACCTTCTCTCAGACCATCGAGTGCACGTCATCATGACCCACAGTTGGAAAGTGCTTCTCTAAAGCCAATAAAAGCTGGTAAAGGCTTGAAGAAAGCTCACTGTGAATGACTTCCAAAAGACATCACCCACATGAGCCAGTTTCACACTGAGGATTGATAAGGTATTGGTTTTGAACTGCCTTCATTTGATCAGTGTAATTTTAACTCTTTTCAACAAAAACTGTCATCTTGCCACCCAGGTATTCAAGATCAGCACACAAAGCAGTTCCACTGCTTCTTGTAAATCTGTTCACGGAACACACTCTAAAAAGGAAAAGAAAGCCTCTGTCTATAGGATAAAATAGGGTGGTTATAAAAACAAAACAGGAAAACCTCTGTATATAAAGAAACCTCTTTACAAGTTGCAGAGACCACTTGCTACCAGCAAGGTATTACTCAAGTTGCTAGATAGCTTAGTCCTCAACTTTGTTAGTGTCAGGCTGAACATTTCAGTGTAATAACCAACATGGATTAAACTGTCCACTCAGAACTAGAGAGAACAAAAAATCCACAGGCAGACTCAATTCAAATGTAGTCCCAGGCAAGACAAGCTAGTTGCTTCCCTCACTAAGTCACCTATGCAGCCTTTGAGTGTTTTAGAACCACTGTGACAGTGACAGTAGAAACATAAAAGCAAAATGATGATTTGGATTGAAGAAAAAAAAAAAGTACAGTTTACTATGTGGAAACATACATCTTCATTTGACGTCTAAGAAACTAGTGCTCTGTGCCCTAAAGCAACTAAGATATCACATACAACTCCAAGGATGTGTCAAGTAATTAGTCAATGTCAAACCCAATTTGCCTTTAGGGAAATCAAAGTAGCAAAACATTCAGAGCTACACAGATCAAAAACAATGAATTTTAAAATCTTAATCTATAAAAATTTGAAAATGGTATGCCCTCACTTTCATAACCAATCAGAAACAAGAAATGCATATTATACCTGTCTGAAATATTTCATCAAGTCTCTCTGCCACCTTCTGTGGGAGGCCTGCCTCTATCAGTGTCTTGTAGTGTTCTGTGTGAGTTACACTGGAAGTATCCATTGGTTCTTCCTCTTCTTTTAACTGTACCGCATTACCATTCACCTGATTAGCCATTTTATTATGCTGCTGGAAAAAATTCAGGAGCTATATTACAATAAGCCAGAAATAACTAGTTTGTAGGACAATGCATGATTTATCTAAACTAATTTGTATACATGCTGCAAAATCACCTGTATCAAGTTTTATTTAATACTTTTTGGATGCAGCTGATCTAAGTTTCAAAAGAAAGTACAACCCTTAATATTGTGGAAAATGTACATGGAAGAACTTACATAACTTTTTAAAAATGTACTTCATGTACATAACAATGTCTAAACTTCATCTACTGATTGTCATTAACTGGTTACCATAGCAGCTAGAATGTACGGGGACACGGCAGTAGTATCCTTCAGCAAAGACTCAGAAGATCTAGTGCTATTTCCATTTCCCATTCTGCTACTTTTAAAACAATCATTTAAAATGTAGTGAACACATAACCCTGCAGGGTAGCTTAAGGTATAAAAATGTTAATACTTGTTTCTTGTTAATACTTATTTCCACTTTCTTGGCTTGTCGCCATGTCTTCCTTCAAACCCAACATGCTGCACAAGACTAGCCACATGCTTTCTCACGACGCTGTCAGAATTCAAGGACAGAAAGAGAAAAATCGCACTTTGATGCACATTGTCACTTGAAGCTGCAACACAACAGTTTCCATGCTTTCAGTTTCCCTCAAATAGGAGCTGTACAAATCACAGCTACTATTTCAATAATATATACCTTACTGGTTTAAAAGGAAGCCATGACTGCAGCATCTTCAGTTCTTATATTAATTAAACTACTTGCTTTCAGAATTAACAAGCTGATTCCAAGTATGTGCACCAAAGAATGCACAACTATCTTCTCAGACAATTTCAGTGGGCTTTGCCCGATTCATTAAAGACTGTTTCAATTTCTCAATTAGCCAGCCAGCGGATATTTAGTGCTTTCAAATAAAAAGGCTGACAAGAGACAATTCAACTACCCAGCAGAGAACATTACGGATGATCAGCTGTTAGGTTCAGAAATGAAACAAGCCTCAGGCTTTAAATGATAGGGCAGAAGTCGATGAGCAGCAGTGAAATGATAACCAGGTAGACAATGCAGCATGGTTGGAGCAATGCAATTAAGTACTGGAATACAGGTATGAAGATGATTCAAGAACAGGTTTTTTAAAAAATGCTGAGGCCTCAAGCTATTTACTACGCTGCAAAACAAGTCTCCAAGCATAAGCACACCTCTAACAGTCCCTTGCATACTCAGCCCTTCCAGACTACAGCTCATGAACTGGTTGGAAGATATCCTATGAAAACTGAAAGCTAGAGCAAGGGAAGAAAAAAACCCAATCATTTTTCTTCAGACAGTCATGATTTTACTAAAGCTGTTGTATTTTGATGGGCAATTTTAGAGAGATGTAAAGCAGCCTCACACTGTTTCTGTCAGATGCCACTTCTTTAAGCCATTAGCGTGGAAAAGAAAGGAAGTTTCCCATAGCTACATAGCGTAGATATATATATATACACACACACGCATTCTGTTACTTGACAAAGAGAAATTACTTTCTAACCAATTCATTTTACTTGAAAGCAACTATAGCCTAATTACAGAAGAAAAAAAAAA
>VZRS01008069.1:0-19755 GCA_013398055.1 Ifrita kowaldi
TCCTGCATCCAACTCCTGTCTCTCTGTGTATTTTTCGGGAGTTCTGTTCCTGCTACAGTGGGAGGGTAGATTCTGATTTCTCCGTATCTCACCATGCTATATCACATTTTTTTTTACCGCGTTGTGTGGTCAGGTGATTTCTGCTTGCATCGTAAATCTTTCTGTTCCTCTTTTTGGCCTAATAAGGAGTAATTCCCTTCATTTTTCCTGGATTTACCCTGTCTGTTGGACACGCCAGGACATGTTTTCAGTGAAAGGGAAATTGGGTGTGCTCTTTCCCTTGGTTTTACCGGTTGTGCTTATATTACCGCGACTCTCTGGTATTTTATATTTTCAATGTATTTACTCCAGAGCATGTAAAGGTCTCAGGGACCTCTGGCCCAGCCAGGTGACTGGACACTCCCAGTCACAGCAGGAGCTGATGTCCCCAGGCTTTGAGGTTATAAAATCCCAACATGCCCTTTGTTTGTTCCTCCTCAGAGGCACTGTCTTGAGCCATTATTCTGTTTTTGCACCATGATTAAATTATTTTAAGGATCCAGAGGTCTGCTTGGAAAATCTGGGGTTGAGGAGGTGCGGAATCCTTTGGTGAGTGTGAGCGTGAGAGATGTGGGGAGTCAAGCAGAGGTCGCTGGAACCAGTGGTCTTGGTTCTACTGGACGTGGCCTTCAGTGCTCTGGCCTGGTTGATGAGGTGGGCATTGGTGCCAGGTTGGGCTCAATGATCTTGGAGGTGTTTTCCTGGTTCCTGGGATTCTGAGGGTGGCTCCTGGAAGGTGGGACAGGAAAGTTTCCTTGCTGTTGAACCACCTCCTTTCCCCGCAGTCAGCAGGTCCCCAGCTCTGCCCCGTCTCGTGGCGATCACCGTGTTACTGCTGCTCCCAGCAGTTCAACCACCTCGTTTTTCCAGTCTGAATCTCTGACTCCCTCCTGCTCGGTGCCACTCAGCTTTCTGTTATCAGGGCTCCCAAAAGATGTGCCAATGCCAGGAACGCAAATGAATAATTAGAGGTTTTTCGGGATGGATCCTTGAGCAACGAATGGAGTAAACTCCCTCCACCCCATAACTCCCGTGTAGACACTGAGAGAAAGGTCAGCTCTGCGCAGGATTTTGCAATCACACACGAGCTCACTCCGAGCAGGCATCCAGCCCAAATTAAAGCTGTGTAATCGTTGTTCCCTGGGTGTTAATGGCTCTGTCCAAGGGTGTTATCTTGGGCTGAGCACTTGTCTGACACAACAGCTAATTAGGCTGGTACCTGCCTGGCACGGCCTGCTGAGAGGATCGGGTGAAATTTGGCAGTCGCAGCTCGGGTGTTCGGCTGGGCTCATGGTTTACACCCAAGCACCTCTTGGAGGCTGCGTGCGGAAGCAAAGAACGGGAGAAAAACGGAGATAAAAGCATCCGTGTTTTGTGAAGTTGTCCCAGGAGCTGCCCTGGACGAGAGGAAAGAGGGGACAGGGAGGATGAAGCAGGGAGAGAGAGGAGAACCCATCAGGGAAGGGCTTTTTGAGCTGCACCAGGGGAGCGTCAGGTTGGACACAGGAATTTCCTCCTTTCCAGGCCTTGGAAGGGGCTCAGGGAGGTTTGGAGTTCCCATCCCTGGAGATGTCCAAGGAATTTCTGGATGCTGGGCTGGGTGACCAGGTGGGGACCAGGCACAGCTTGAATGTCTCAAAGGTTTTTTCCAACCTAAACAATTCCGTGATTTTTGGCCAAAATATTCTCAGTAAGTGTTTGTTCACCCATAAAAAGCAAAATCTTGTTTTCTTAAAATAAAAGCAGCATTCACAGGTACCATGGACTAATTTCCATTTCAATTTATTACTTGCAGCCCTCTGACAGATCCAGTCCCATAGGAGGAAGAATATTGAAATTACCTGTGAAAAATAAGATTTGCTATTCCTTGACACTCAGGACATTTTCTTTGAAAGAGTCCCAGTGAAGGAAGAGGTAAATCCTCTCTAATGCATCAGTTCATGTTCTTTTTACCTCACCTGCTGACAGGTTCAACCAAACCTTCCCCGAGGCAACTTTATCATGGCGGTGATTAATGAAAAAAGAGAAGGTAATGCCTCGTCTTTGCTCATCAGATACCTATCTCAAAAATTGTTTCCCTTTGTTCACCTTCCTCCTATCATTCCTTTTCAGAACACACTTTGGCAGAACTTCAGGCGGTATTTTTTGAGCTTTGTCTTTGAAGGCGGTTGGATGATTTCTAATACATCGCCTGGAAGATGTAAAATTAAAAGGAATTCCAGCGCTGAATTAACCACTTAAAGATAGAATCATGGAATATCCTGAGTTGGAAGGGCCACACAGGGATTGAGCCCAACTCCTGGCTCTGCACAGGCACTCCAAGAAACCCACCCTGTGCCTGAGAGCGCTGTCCTTGAGCTCTGGCAACCTTGGGGCTGTGGCTATTCCCTGTTCCAGTTCCAAACTGGATGGAAATAATTGGAATAACTACTGGAAGTCTGACAACTGGAATAATTAGTGTAAGGCAGACAGGATTCTCAGCTGAAAGGTATCTCAGCCTGGTTCTGATGGGGATGAGAGGGAGCCCTGAACCCCACTCTGGGGCTTAACAGGAAAAACAAAGGCAGGTGTTGGATGCTGGATTTTTTTTATTGCAAGGGCAGGGAAGGCTCCACTGGGCAAGGACATGTGAGGCAAAGACAGGCAGGTTGTCCCTCCCTGCCTCACGACAGCTGCTCCCTCAGCCTTGTCCCGGGAATCCGCAGTTCCAGGGAGAAGCCAGTGGACAGTGGAGCCCCACATTTGGCCTCTGGCTGGGGCGGGGAAGAGGAGATCAAGCACAGGAAGGAGGAAGGGAGAAGCGGGATTTCTGGAGGGGCTCAGACTCCACAGTGTGAAGTGAAGTCTGATGCTGTGCCCCTTCCTCAGGAGCTCAGGTGAGGATCCAATGGTGTCGTTTGCTGAGTCGAGGGATTTTTCCGTCGGGTTTAGCAGGAGCCGCAGCTGCCGCGGCCGTAGCGGCCGTAGCGGGAGGACCAAGGGCTGCANGCTGTCAGCGATGGGCTGGGGCCGCAGGACACCGGAGCCAGCGGTGGAGCACAGGTCGTAGCAGGACATTTTTCAGGGGTGGAGGTTGATCTACAAGAGTTGATTTGAGCAAGTACAAGATGTTATTTACGAACAGAAATGGGCTCTGGTGTTGGCTGCCTTTCCCCACGCAGGAGCGCTTTGAAGCACCGGAATTTCCCCACGTCTATTAAAGATGAAAATTGAATAAGAACAGCCAAATGATTTGCTCAGGCACTTTGGTGAGTCAGTGGATCAACAAGGAGTGGGACTCTGCTCCAAAAGTTGAGTGTGTTGTTATTTAGGATTTCATTACTCTGGCTCTCCATTCCCACTGATCTCCTTTGTGCTGATCCTTGTCAAAACAGGGATTATAACCCATTGTCTTTCCAGATTCACTCCGTAGCTTGTTGGATGAGACCATTACAAGGGAATTACAAAGATGATTGTGCCAAATTTCCAAACATTGAATCAGGGCTTTGAGATCCTTGCAACGAACTTAACACCCAGCATTTTGATTTTGGGCCACGAACTCTGAAAAATTCTCACACCAAACCCCTTGCCCTCATTAACTCGGAAGAACCCAGCACGTCACATTTCAGCTCCCTAAATTCCATGCAGGACCCCTTTTAATCTTAAATAAATGTTTTACAGGGTGTTTTAAATAGTTTTCAGTTCTCCTTTGTGTCCTACTCCAAGACAGTCCCTGATCTCTGGGAGCGTTCATGACCCTTTATCTTGAATTAAAATCGTTTTGGGTGATTTGTAGTAGAATGAACTGGAACTAATGGCAGGTTTGCCTCTAGGCTCAACATTTCCCTGCGAACCAGGAAGATTTAAACTTTCCAAATAATTTCCAGTCATCCATTTAACCAAAAAGAAAATAGGAATAAACATTGAACCAGTCACATCATGGATAGAACTGGTGAAGGCAACCCAACATCCAACCGAATTTCCTGACAGGAAGCTTTCAGTTTGGTTTGGGATCAAACACCAACCTCGAAAGCAAAGAGCAGCCGTCCCTAAGGTTTTTGTAAGGTTTATCTCCTCACCTAAAATTTTGCCTACGAGTTCCCAATGGAAGAGACCACCCCAGAGTAACTGAACATCGAAGAGAGATTCCAAAAGTAGCAAAGAGCAGTTCCAGAAGGTGTCCCTGCCCATGGCAGGCTTACCGAGTCGTTGAGAGGAACGAGTGAAGGGAAGATGTTGGGAGAACCCCAAGCGGAGACACCTTTTATACAGTTCAGACTTGCCTGAGGGCTCAGAGGAGCTCATTAGTTGACACAGAACATTTTTTGTATTGATTGCACCTCGAAGTGATGAAATTGTTGCTCTTTCTGTGTTTATTCTTGATTTCAATTATCGCATTACGTCACACGAGGTCCTTTCATCTGAAAGGTTGATGGGTGAAATTAGTGCATCTCTCATCCCAAAACGTGATTCACGAATTAGTATCAGTTTTCTGGAGTGGCACCATGTACTGAGCTGTTTTACATAAATATTCTTGTCCTGTCTTATAAGAAAATTGTGCTCAGACATTTACAGAAATTATGAAATCATAGAATGGTTTGGGGACACAAACACCCAGAAAAGCCTTGGGTTTTATCTGACCCTCAAACCACAGCTTAAACCTGAGTTTAAATTCTGAATGGGGAGAGATTTATGATTTTAAGGATTAGAATGGAAAGCTCAAAATAATCAGAGTGTACATTGAATTAGTAATTGAATTTATGTTTTATTGAGATGGCTCCATCTCTGGAAGTGCTCAAAGCTGGTTTGGATCAACCTGGAATAGTGGAAGGTGTCCCTGCCCATGGCAGGGGTTGGAACAAGACGGTCTTTGAGGTGCCTCCAAACTTCAAACCATTCCATGATTCTGTATAGGAGAAACCCCAAATTTAGCTGTAGTGGAAATAAAAATCCTTTGTTTTTAGAGAGGATCTTGCAACTAATCCCATCCTTGATGGCGTCTTTCAGCACAGAGCAATTACGAGGTGGGAATCTGCTGGGAAAAGCAAATGTTGGATTTGCTGAGGTTTCTCTCTCTGTTTACACCATGATTGTCTTACTCTATCATTATCATCGTTATCATAATCACCCACGTTGTTATCTTCGCACCACGTATTATATTTATAAATTATGAGCTTTTCCAAATCTGGAGATACATATGAGGATTTCCTGAGCCATTATCTTGGGGGAAAAAAAAAAAAA
The DNA here is from genome assembly GCA_013398055.1 of Ifrita kowaldi. NCBI lineage: Eukaryota > Metazoa > Chordata > Aves > Passeriformes > Cinclosomatidae > Ifrita > Ifrita kowaldi. The sequence goes on from VZRS01008069.1 coordinate 5,260, forward strand.
AAGCCATGTCGAAGTTTTACAAGAACATTCCAAGGGATTTTCAAATACCTCCTGAACACCCATTACTGACTTGTTCCTACTGTGTCAGAGTTATATAAAACCTGTGCCTGGGTGTAAACACCCCACAATTACAAGAGATTATCACATTAAAAGAGATAAATTGAGGCCACTTGGGTTTTTCCCATAATCAGCTCATGGTTTATAACATTGACCTTTCTGTCTTTGACCTTAAGAATAAAATCTATTTTTCTTTTTTATTTAAAACATGGAATGTCGTGTCTCTAACATGTGAAAATAGGAGGGGAAACATGAGAAAGGAAAGCGAAGCTCGATGAAACAACTCAGAAACTCAATTTCCATGGAATTGTGGCTGCCAGGTGAAATATTTCTCTGTTTCCAGGGACCGAAAGAGAACTAGAAGAGAAATGAGTTTAACAAGGAACATGGGGAGAGACTTCCAAGGGCTGAAGTGGCAGGAAAAGAGGGAATGGATTAAAGCTGACAGAGAAGGGCTTTAGATGGGATATTGGGAAGGAATTGTTCCCTCTGAGGGTGGAGACACCCTGGCACAGGTTATTCCATGGATTCCACATCCCTGGAAGTGTCCAAGGCCAGGATGGATGAGGCTTGGAGCAACCTGGACTATGGAAGGCGTCCCTGCTCGTGGCAGGGGGTGCCACTGGATGATCTTTAAGGGCCTTTTCAACCCAAACCATTCCACGATAGGATTTTATGACATAAAATCCATTCCAAGATGCTCCTGATGATTGTGTTTGCCTTGCCTCATGTAGGTAGAGGGAGGAATGCTGAGCCTGCAGAACCGATGTTTTTCTCTTTGTAATTTGTCCCCAGTCCTCGTTCAAGTTCCTAAAAGAAATTCCATTGGCTCCAGGTCTCCTGTTGATCACACTCAAGGACCTGTACCCGGACAAAAAAAATGAGTGTCCTTCAATCATCCTAATTACGAAGGACTCGTAAATAAATCAAGTCAGCTTTATTTCCTCCCCTCACGCTAAGGAAAGCACTGGGATCATAAAAAATAATTCCCCACATAAAGCCCGGAGACAATGGAGGTCTGGGGTGGAATGTGCAGCTCACGCTATGTGTGGGTTTGAAGTGCACCAGCAATAAGCAAAGACAATTTCAGCACTTTGAGGAATTATGTGTCCTGCAATTTGGGGTTGGGACCTAATTATGAACTCACGCATCAGGTGCCCAGTGCCCTCTGGGCAAGCAGGGAGCTCTATAAAAGGTGTGTGCATCAGGTCCTCCCATCCACTTCTCTCACCTGTTCTGCCTTCCTGAACCAGGTAAGTCGCTTTTCTCTCAAACTTCTCTAAATTGAACTTCCTGTCAAGAAATCTGGATTTTAACCCAGTGCCCTCCGGTTGCGGTCAGGCTGCCACTGCTCTGTGGGATATTTGGTGTTTAATTTCTCATTCATCTCTAGGTCTTTTAGGAGAGGGGTTTGTCAAGTGGTTTTGAACTCCAAACTTGTGTTATTTTAGCACTCCAAAGGATTCCTTGGCTGTGTTTTAGGACACAAAGAATAACCTGTATATGTGGCTGTATTTGGTAGGGTTTTGCTGCGTTTGTAACAGGGAAGATCAAATCCGAGTAGAAATCATCAGCTAAGAGTAATGTAATACTGAAGAAATTATCTGATCTGGAAATTCAAAGATGAAACTGAAGTGTACAGACTGTGTTGGGTGGAAGTCAAGAGTAACCTGGAGATCACAGTGATAGGAAAAACAGGAATAGGAAATGCATTTACTTCCCAGATTTATTACTGACACCCTTGGACTGCTTCAGCACAGCCTGAAGTTTACTATTCCTTTAAAATTAATATAAATTAACATCTTTTACAGATTAACCTCCACCCCTGAAAAATGTCCTGCTACGACCTGTGCTCCACCGCTGGCTCCGGTGTCCTGCGGCCCCAGCCCATCGCTGACAGCGGGAACGAGCCGTGTGTCCGCCAGTGCCCCGACTCCACCACCGTGATCCAGCCTCCCCCTGTGGTGGTCACCTTCCCTGGCCCCATCCTCAGCTCTTTCCCGCAGGATTCCGTGGTGGGANAAGTGAGGTCTCACCAACGGATGAAATGTGATGGTTTCGCAGCCAAAGAGCTCGGAACTGCTGCTGCTCTATCCCAAGACCACGGATTTGTAGCTGTTCGGCCCCTTTTGAATTTCTCCGCTTTCAGCTTTTGCCTTAAAGCTTCTCCCGCGCCATTTCTGTGTTGCCTGGGGTAAATTTGGAACAAAAGGGCTCAAAATGGGTCCTGTTTGTTCACATCAACAGCTGGGATTTGGAAGAGAACCCAAATCAATCACACGTGAATGTGCCTCTGGCTGGAGAAGAGTTGCGTACTTCTTGGAGACTCTGAAAATGCATTGCTTTGCTCGCTATCATTAAAAGTTTGTTGCATCAAAGTTGACATGTTCTGGTGTTCTTTTCTCCTGTTCTCACCATTATTTGCCTTTGGAGAAGCTTCACCTGTGCAGGTGTCAGTAACAGCCTAAAATATCCTGGAATCATGGAATGGTGTGGGTTGGGAGGGACTTTGAAGCTCATCTCATTCCACCCCCTGCTATGGGCAGGGACACCTCCCACTGGCCCAGAGCTTCATCCAACCTGTCCCTAAACTATGGAGATGAATAGTCCTGCCCAAAAAATCAGGGAAGATTAGACGTCAGTATGAATTTCTTCCAGATAAAGCTTTTATCTCTCTGAGTTTCAGGTTCTCACTCAAATATTTTCTCACCCAAATATTTAAATTCTATCCTCAGGAATAACCTTGGCAGGAAGTTAAACCAATTTCCTGTCAAATTTTTAAGGGAAGATTTCTGGGCCACGGAGTGGAACTTTGAAATCTGGAATCTTTTTGTGTAATCATGAAATGTAAAGTGTTGGATGGTTTTTGACAGAAAAACAGCTCCTTCGAGGGTTCATCCACACCAGCCAGAAAAGCTGGAACAGAGAGAACCTGGAAAAATGGTACCTGGAAAAATTAAAAAGTAGAAAATGTCTTAACCTGTGAGCAAATCCCCCCCTTCTACTCTGCTGTGGTGAGATTCCACCTTCCAGGATCTACAGGGAAGCTGGAGAGGGACTTTTCCTCAGGAACTGGAGTGACGGGACAAGGGGCAATGGATTCAAACTGACAGAGGACAAATTTAGGTTGGATTTTGGGAAGAAGTCTTTCCCTGTGAGGGTGGTGAGGTCCTGGCTCAGGTTTTGCAGGGAATTTCTGGATGCCCCATCCCTAGAAGTGTCCAAGGGTAGCTTGGAGCAACCTGGTCTCGTGGGATGTGTTCCTGTCCATGGTGAGGGGTGGAATGAGAAGATCTTTAGGGTCCTTTCAACCCAACCCATTCGGTGAGTCCATGGCTCTGTAATGGTTTTATTGTAGCCCTATTTAGGTAGGGAGGGATGCTCCCAAATACTGGATGGAGGAACAGTGACTGACTTCAATCCCAGCTGGGCCATTCCAGGTGGTTTTGAAGTCTGAACCTCAGCCTGTTGTAAGGATATGAATTTTCCCCCTGTACAGAGAGAAGTGTTGCAAACCCACAGCCAGAGAAATTAAAACTAAAACTTCATTTGTTTTTTTTGCAGAACAGAATCACTTTAATGAGAAAAAAAGCATTGACAGAAAAGCGTCGCAGAATATGAAGAATGTCAGACCACAGGCAACTCCTTCCATGGTTGTTCTTCTCCAGCTGGACAGCGAAGTTGCATTTTAGGAGAATATCAATTATTTTTTTATCCCACACATTACACACACACAGAGATGGAAAAAAAAGCCCGGAAGATGACGAGTAGAAGGTGAATGAATCAAGGAGGAGTTGTGTCCTTCCAGCTCCACCAGAGTGAGGTGGCCGTGGTCACAACATCTCCTTTGGGGCCAGGGTTGTATCTGTCCGTTGCCGGTTATTCCTTACTCTGGGATGTTTCCGCAGGGTTTAGCAGGACCCCCAGTAGCCGCGGCCGTAGCGGCCGTACCAGGAGGAGTAGGGGCTGCAATACCCAGAGCCAAAGGCTCTGCCAGAGCCGTACAGGCCCCGGTAACCCCCATAGCCCAGGGAGGAGCCCCCACAGCCCCACAGACCCCCATAGCCCAGGGATCCGTAGCCCCCATATCCATAGAGACCCCCATAGCCCAGGGATCCATAGCCCCCATACCCATAGAGACCCCCGTAGCCCAGGGAGGATCCAGAACCCCCAGAACCCCACAGGCCCCCATAGCCCAGGGAGGCCCCAGAGGCTCCAAGGACGGGCGCTCCAGCAGATCCCACCACGGAATCCTGCGGGAAGGAGCTGAGGATGGGGCCGGGGAAGGTGACCACCACAGGGGGAGGCTGGATCACGGTGGTGGAGTCGGGGCACTGGCGGACACACGGCTCGTTCCCGCTGTCAGCGATGGGCTGGGGCCGCAGGACACCGCAGGCCGAGGAGGGGTACAGGTCGTAGCAGGACATTTTGCAGGGATTGGAGGTCAACACAGGCTAAAAAAGAAGACAAGGACTTCAAAATTCAGAGATTTACATTAAAATAACAAGTAGAGTATTCTGAGTATTTGCAATCTCAGTGCTCTCCTTTTCCAAAAAGTGTTTTTTCAAAAATTCTCTAAAAGGTGTTCACAGACAAGAGCAAGTGGGAAATTATCTGAAAATCTTGTCCCTCATAACACCCTGCAAAGGATTACAACTTATTTCTCCACATTAAATTGAAAGCTGGGAAGCAAAATCAGCAAGAGCAAAGTGACTTTGTCCAAGGTCATTGGATGAGTCATTAGGAAAACTCCAATTTGGGTTTAGCAGGTTTGCATGAGATGGAGCTTATATAGAACTTAATTACAGTAGCTTCATCTTCCCACTCATCCCAATTTTGCTGAGAGTCAAGGGAACAACAGATTATAGGATTGTGAGTGCCTGGGTTTCCCAGAAAGGCATTTGACGAGACAATAAAGAACAAATCTCTAACGATGTTCTGTAAATCCTTAACAGAGTTTTGAGGAGGAACTTGAAAGCAAGAAGGTGAAGGAGAGCAGAAGGTTCGCGGTAGCTGGACACAAATGACTTGATCACGTGTGAACGGCTGCAGGGGTGACACCCTTGCCAAACCTTGAACCTTTTGTGCAAATGTTGAGATGGGTTAAATGCATCAAAATGAGGATCAGAGAATCATAGACTTCCTCAAGTTGGAAGTGACTCATAAGAATCAAGTCCAACTCGCTGCTTTTTTGCAGGATTGCTTAGAACTAAACCAGAGAACCTTGGAATTGCCCAGGGTTGGAAGAGACCCTAAGGATCATCCAGTCCCACCCCCTGCCATGAGTGGGGACACCTTCCACTACCCCAGATTGCTCCAAGCCCTGTCCAACCTGGCCTTGGACACTTCCAGGGATGTGGAATCCATGGAATAACCTGTGCCAGAGCCTCTCCAGCCTCATAGAGAACAATTTCTTCCCAATACCCAACCTAAATTTCCCCCGTCAGTCTGACGCCATTCCCTGTGTCCTGTCCCTGCAGTTCCTGAGGAAAATTCCCTCTCCAGCTTCCCTGGAACCCCTTCAGATCCTGGAAGGTGCCGTGAGGTCTCCACACAACCTTCTCTCCTCCAGGCTGAACATTCCCAGCTCTCCTGGCCTGTCTCCGGAGGGGAGGTGCTTCAGTCACCTCAGTTCACTCAGAGGATTGCCCAGTTGCTCCAAGGTCGGGTGTTCCTGACACCAAGAACTCCACAGAGCTCCACACACCAAAAAGTTGTATCTGCCACCCCAGAGACAGAAAGACCCTTGATCTTTCCCAAGTCCACGCAGATACACCCAACAGAAAGGGCGGTGAGCATCAACTCAAGTTGAAACCAACAATGAAAAATACACGGAGAGCAACCGAGAAGATTCAGACTTACCCAAGTCTCCAAGAAGTCAAGGGAAGCGTTTGGAGGAGAGAGGAGACAGAGGTGCTTTTATATCAGCTGGAGGTACCAGATCAGCATCTCTTGCCCGCCCCAATTTCAAACTCATGCAACCATCAGGATGATGAAATTGTTGGGTTCATTATTGGGGTTTATGAGGCCTTTCAAATTTGTTTGTAATAATGATCTAAACATCACTTGAGATTATGGAGAATTCTTTCATCTTGTGACAGCCTGGGAGGAAATTAACACCCGGCATTATTCCTGTCACTTCCTTGGAATTACATCAGGAATTGCCAAGCCAGCTCCTCTTGGTATTAACTGAACCCCTGGAGAGTGGCTCATGGGTTTATCGGAATTACAAAGTGCAACGTCATGGGTGGGATATTTGTTTAAGTGCCTGTAATTCCCATCACAACCGGCCAGGATGGAAGTTACAGACTGTCGGTGGGATACGCAGGAAGTTTGGGGGAGGTTTCTGCTTGTTTGGCTTCCCCACCTGCCACCCCACCCTTGGGAGTGGGTGATGTTTCCAGTGGGATTTGACAGGGGCTGTAATGGGGACAATTCCATTCAGAATCAGAGAACCGTGGAATGTCCTCAGTTTAAATGGACCCACAAAGATCATCAAAGTCCGACTCCTGGCCCTGCACGGGAAAGCTCCAGGAATCCCACCATGGCCCTGGGACCATTGTCCAAACTCTTCTTGACCGCTGGCAGGCCCAGAAGAGCAGCAGCAACTCCAGGGACCTCCAACGTGTGCTTCAATCTCTTATGTGGATGCTGGAATTTAATCTTGAGCAGGAAAAACAGTGAAATCCTTAATATTGGCCAAGTCCACAGAGTTCCATGGAGGAGACTGAGGGGAACCTTTGTCTTCCTGAGGGTTTTCTTGGTTTTGGAGATAAACAAGGAATGAATTCACAAAGTTAACTAAAGCCACAAAGGGGTTGGAGGTCCTGAAGAGACTTTTCCCAGGTGTTGATGGTCCGGTGTTGTCCAGACAACGATGGTACCTGAGAACACTGAACAGGCGTGAGGAAACGTGGGATATTTTAGGAAAAATGGATCCTCTGGTGCAAAAGTTGAAATGTGATGGAATTGCTTTGAATCATTGCCTCAGATTCTTAGGAATTCATGAGCTCCTGTGATACACAAGTCATGAATCCCAAGTAGGGCTGAGCTGGAAGTTTCTGGGATGAGGGAACCATCAGGAATTTGTCATGTGGGACACAAAGGTTCCTTCTTGCCTCGTTTATGGATGGGACATTTTAATATGCAGACTCCACACCACAAATGATCCCTAAATGGTGAGGTGGGGTTCTCAGCCTTTGGGGGGCGGGGGGTTTTGAACAATCATCTTTTCAAGCTTCCAGGGAGCAAGTCCATGCAAATACTGTAGATGATCCAGTAGATTAAAGGCATGGAGCTGGATTTAGGTGCCTCACAATTATGGAATGACATCACGTTCAAACACCTCAGTCAAGATATTTGTGTCCTTGGTATCGTCAGTTCAAGGCCAAATACTGGGGGGTTTTGCACCTTCAGGTTTTTTTCACAGTGAAAAAGAATTAGAAATAAAAAATTCTGTATAAAACCCAGAATTTCATGAGCTGTATTTTATTCTAAACACTTCCAGGGATGGGACAACCACAGGGTCTGCTCCCAGGGAACAAAGGACAGGAAAACAGGGAATGGCCTCGAGCTGTGCCAGGGGAGGCTCAGGTTGGACGTGAGGAGGAATTTCCTCCTGGAAAGGGTGGTCAGGCCTTGGAAGGGGCTGCCCAGGGACGTATGGAGCCGCTACCCTTGGAGGTGTCCGAGGAATTCCTGGACATTGGTCTGGGTGACCAGGTGGAGATCGGGCACAGCTTGGACTTGATGGTCTTGGAGATCTTTTCCAACACAAATAATTCCAATCTTCTGTAACAGAAACCATTTAAGCACCACAGGATGCTTTCCATGCCTTCCTTTGGGTTCCATATTGTTCTCGTATTAAGCAGTGGAGACTGATAATGATAAAGATAAAAATTATGACCCCAAAGTTGCTCTAAATCATTTTATCTCCAGGTATTTTTTTTTTTAAATGGAGAAAAGCTCTGCACATCAGGTGACCCCAAGCGAGCAGATGGGTTTTGCCATCATTTTTAATGATGGAGAAGCTCTGGAAGAGCGTTGGGATAATTCCTGCTGTAACGCCGGGGCTGTGAATGCAATGATAACAGGAATGAAGATGACTTGTCCCCAGTGGAGATGAAAGAGGGCTCTGTGATGAAACCTTGCACCTATCACATTTCACGAGACTTCGGACCAGCAAACAAACAAAGAGTCAGCAGAACTTTGAGGACCTACGTGTCGCATTCATTTGGGGTTTGCCCCAATTATGCACATCCCCAAATTGCACCTTAGATGATCCCCGGGATCTTGGGAATGGTATAAAAGCTCTCCCAGCCCAGGGCTCTTCACTTCGCCTTCCTCGCTTCATTCACCTCTGTGAGAAAGGTAAGCACCATTCCATGGGATCTCTTCTCTAAAATTCTGGTCTCTTTTCTGCTGGTTTTAATCAAGTTTGGAATCAGCCATAAGGATTCTAAGATTCTTAATAATTGGATTATTTTGGGATGGTTTTATTTTTACTTGGTGTTGGACATTCATGAGTTTGAAATGGTAAAACCATTGTTTCTTGTTAGTAGAAATTAGAAAAATTACCAAAGCAGCTTCCAAAACCTTGCAGAAGGTTTGTTCAGTCCGTAGGAAATTTTTTATGGGTTATATCATGAAAGTTCTTGATATTTGTCTATCGAGAAGTAGAAGCTTAATTGGATGATATCTTGGTGTGATTTGGCAGTGGGGTAGAACAAAGGACTGCTTTTTGATGGAAACGAAGTACAAGAAATTAGGAATGAGACCCCGAGAGATGAGAGCTCAGAGTGCAAGCGATTTACAAAAACACAGGCGAGAAGGAATGATCTGAGAGATAACAATTATTTTCATCCAAATGTCAAGCCTTTTAACCATTGAATTTCTGCCTTTTGTTCACTCCTCAGTGTCTGTCGACCTCCAAACCCTGCAAAAATGTCCTGCTACGACCTGTACCCCTCCTCTGCCTGCGGCGTCCTGCGGCCCCAGCCCCTGGCTGACAGCGGGAACGAGCCGTGTGTCCGCCAGTGCCCCGACTCCACCACCGTGATCCAGCCTCCCCCTGTGGTGGTCACCTTCCCCGGCCCCATCCTCAGCTCCTTCCCGCAGGATTCCGTGGTGGGATCTGCTGGAGCGCCCGTCCTTGGAGCCTCTGGGGCCTCCCTGGGCTATGGGGGCCTGTGGGGTTCTGGGGGTTCTGGATCCTCCCTGGGCTACGGGGGTCTCTATGGGTATGGGGGCTATGGATCCCTGGGCTATGGGGGTCTCTATGGATACGGGGGCTACGGATCCCTGGGCTATGGGGGTCTGTGGGGCTGTGGGGGCTCCTCCCTGGGCTATGGGGGTTACCGGGGCCTGTACGGCTCTGGCAGAGCCTTTGGCTCTGGGTATTGCAGCCCCTACTCCTCCTGGTACGGCCGCTACGGCCGCGGCTACTGGGGGTCCTGCTAAACCCTGCGGAAAACCCTCGGGATGATGTAGAAGTGCAAAGCAAAACGCAGATTCTTCCTGCCTTTAAGTTCTTTCCTGGTACCTCCATGGGTTTAATTCCTTTTTATCTCCTGCTTTATCACCCCTGCGGCTGAGTGCGGTGACAGACCAAAGTGTCTTTCAAGCTCTGCCGTCTTGCATTTACAATCTCGATGTTGCGATGTTGTTTGTGTCCTTTTCATTCTCATTAAAACTCTGTTGCATCACTGAAATTCCTCGTGTTGGGCTTTTGTGTTCTCACCCACCCTGGGTTTGCCAGCCTCACTGGGTGAAGCTCCCTGCTCTGCACGAGGCTGCAAAAACCTTGAGCAAACCCTGCCCAGAGGGGGAAATTCTCTGTGGAGAGCCTTCCGTGGGGCTGTTTTACCTCTGAATTACAACGTGGTCACATCGCGGTGGCAAAAGACGAGCAGGAGTTTCCTCTACATGCTGAGCTCTGTGTGCAGAGGGAACTTCTTTAAATCCACAACCAGGACCTCATGAGTGGTCATGGAGTCACAGAATTGGGTTGGAAGAACCTTGAGGATCATCAAGACCATGGGCAGGGACACCTTCCATGATCCCAAGTTGCTCCAATCTGGCTTTGGGCGATTCCAGGGATGGGGCAGCCATGGAATCACCCACGCCAGGGCCTCTCCACCCTTGCAGGGAGGAATTCCATCCCAATATTCCATCTAAACCTCCCTTCTTTCAGTTTGAATCCGTTCCCCCTTGTCCTGTCGCTCCAGACCCTTGGCAAAAGTCTCTCCCCATGTTTCTTGTGGCCCCTTCAGGTCCAGGAAGGCCATCCCAGAACCTTCTCCAGGCTGAAAAACCCCAATTCCCTCAGCCCTTCACTTTGTCCCCGCTGCATTTGGGACATCTTTGGTTCTGTTTGTTATTTATATATTAAATAGAAATAGAAGTTGTGTCCGCATTTTATAAGTAGCCTAAAACCCAACAAAAGCACTGCACCATGTACATCATTATCTTTTCATGTTATCAGCAAAGCACAAAACCACCTCCCGATTCAGGCAGATCCTTATCTCACGAGGAGCTTTCCTTATCTGGTTCAGCAGCCAAAAGATCTCAGGGTACGTATTTCCCTACAGCAAAAGGAATGGTTGAACATCACCATGTTCTGAGAACTTCTGACCAGAAACTGAAGGAAAAACGTGAATTAAAAAAGGCAAAAGCTGCTGCAGTGCCCAGCTCCCCTCTCCGTAACGGAACAGCAAATTTCTTCGTGTTGATTACCTAAAAAAGCAGTGAAAAATCAGGTTTTTATTTGGTTTTATTTCATTGTCTCTGGAAAATTGAATGGCTCCCAGCGAAACCCAGAGCTTCCCCAGTGGTATCCAAATAACAGCCAGAGGGGATGTTCTATGCCCTGCCAGGACCTGAAAATCAGTCAGAAAACCTGTCTACCTCCTGCCACGACCTGAAAATCAGTCAGAAAATCTTTCTACCTCCTGCCAAGACCTGAAAATTAGTTAGAAAATCTTTCTACCTCCTGCCAAGACCTGGAAAATCAGTCAGAAAACCTGTGACCTCCTGCCAGGATCTGAAAAATCTGCCCGAAAATCCGTGGTGGTGGAGAGATCAGTAAGAAGAGATCAGGTTACAAAAGGAGCCCTTAAGCAGGGTTTAAGCCGGGCTCTAACGGAGATCCCACTGCGTTTCCGCAGGGAAGGGACAAAGGATCCGGGTGGTGACACCGGATGGTGGCTGAGCCACCACCCTCGGGTCAGGGCAGTCCTTGAGCTGGTCATGAGGAAACGTGACTGAGCGTGGCTGTCACCGGGCAGAGCCGTCCGTGGGACAAGGGGAAAAGCTTGGAAATCTCGCGGAAATGGGAAAATCCGGTGTCCAGTTCTGGGCCCCTTGGGAAAATCCAGTGTCCAGTTCTGGGCCCCTCATGGCGAGGGGGACATTGAGGGGCTGGAGAATGTCCAGGGAAGGGAACGGAGCTGGAGCAGCAGAGGAAGGGAATGGAGAATCCTGAGGGAGCTGGAGGGGCTCAGCCTGGAGTAAAGGGGGATCCAGAGGGAATTTCAGGCTCTTCCTGGGGGGATTTGGGATCTGATCCCAGGGAACGGGGCCAGGACAAGAGGGAACGGCCTCGAGCTGTGCCAGGGGAGGCTCAGGGTGGAAATTTGGGAAAATCCCTCCTGGAAAGGGCGACCAGGCCTTGGAAGGGGCTGCTCAGGGAGGGTTGGAGTGGCCACCCCTGGAGGTGTCCGAGGAATTCCTGGACGTTGGTCTGGGTGACCAGATGGGGATCGGGCACAGCTTGGACTCAATGATCTTGGAATTCTTTTCCAACTTAAATAATTCTGGGATTCTGTGAAACTCCGGGCAGTTTCGAGGAGGGACTTTTGGTACATCCTTTAAGCTGCCTGAGGAACCCGAGGCTCCCATTAATGCGTTTATCACGCCTGGGTCACCTCGCGGTGACGAAAGAGTTTTGCTCAATATTTCTGTTTATGAGTTGATTCAAATTCTGACGCTGCACGAAATGCAAATTACAACCCAAAGATTTCTTTCATCTCAGCACTTAATTGGCCAAGATTCATGCCTGGTAACGTTCCATGAAATACATTTGGAATGACAGCACGGATTCTGCTGCTTCATTTGTTCACCTCTCATTAGCTGACATAATGATGCTGGCTCAGGCGTTTAATCATCATTTTCATCTGCTTGAAGGTGCAAGATTTTTTCCTTTCTTCTTCACCCATGGTAGATTTAAAAAATTGATAAAAACCTCGGTGTCTTCCGTGTGAAATCAGCAACTTTTGCGTGAAGTTGGAATTCAAATTTGGACAAAACCGTCCTGCGCTTTTCAAAGGAAATAATTTTTTAAACTATTCACATCTATGTTTTGTCTCCCAGATGTTCGGGCTACAAAGAGACAAAACATAAATGTGAATAGTATCAAAAATTATTCACATCTATGTTTTGTCTCCCAGATGTTCGGGCTACAAAGAGACAAAACGTGAATTAAAACATCAGCACTGCAGGGGAAACTCGAATGAAAACTTAAATTATATGAGAAGATACACTGAAATTCTGAGGTGAGAAACCACGAGCTGGTGAAGGCAACAGGAAAGAGTTCACTTGGACAATTTTTTTTTTTTCACCTTTTATTTTTAATATTAATTTTAAAACTAATTCTGATTACATTTCAAAATGCTGGGCTGTTAGAACACAAACCACATATTTGTATTGCAATAATCACACCCCATTTCATGCATAAACCATTAAGGAGGATTTGGGAAGTGCTTAAAAACACACCCAAAAAATATTTGGACACCTTTTTGGGGGGGGAATTATTCCTGTAATCCCCTGGGGACATCTCGAAGTTTGGGGGAAAGAACCTCCCAGTTTCACTTTGGTAGAAATGTGTTTATTTAACAACCCATCCGCAGCAAACGAGGGGTTTCGAGGTGGGACCCGGCGCTGTTCGTCACCCGGAATTTGGGAATATGGAAATAAGGGTGGGACACCTCATCAAACATTCCCTGTTTACGAGCTGGGGCTTTCGGCTGAGCTGGTTCTGTGTCAATGAAAGCAAAATTGGGGTGTTTTGGGTGTGATACCAACTCGGGCTGCAAAATTGGGGTGTTTCGGGTGTGATACCGACTCGGGGCCGCGTAAACACCGGAGATAGGGTGAAGCGTCCTGCAGAAATTCCTGTCCCTCCCCACTGAGGACTGGGGGAGGCTGAGTAATTCCAGGTGGTGAAAGGAAATGTTTGATCTCCCAAAAGAACAGAGGGATTTGCCCGGATTTGCCTTTTTTCTTGTGTTTTGTGGAGAGGAGGTTGTGTGGAGACCCCACAGCACCTTCCAGGATCTTCAGGGGCTCCAGGGAAGCTGGAGAGGGAATTTTGCTCAGGAATTGCAGGGACAGGACACGGGGAATGGGGTCAGAGTGACAGAGGGGGACTTGAGGTTGGATATTGGGAAGGAATCGTTCCCTGTGAGGGTGGGAAGGTTTCCAACTCTTTTCCAACCTTTTTCCTCTTTTCCAACCTCAGAGATTCTGGAATTCAGTGAAAAACATGCTGATATCCCTCCAGAAAAAAACCTCGGATTTAAGCCCTGTTTTAGGTACTGAAATATTGTGTTTTCTCCATCGAGGAAAACTGGGAACTTCCCAATCCCGGTGGGCAAATCCACGATTCCCACAATGACCTGAGGCTGGCGGCTGAGGCTGCGGAAAGCATCCAGGAGCGTTCCTTCCACCTCTCCAAGCATCCCATTGCAAAATGTGGGAGCAGAAGTGAAGAGAGCCGAGACCTGGAGCCCTCAAACCCGAACCTGCCCATGGCAGCAGGTTCCGACTCCGATTAAAATCATTAGGGGAAGGTAATGAAGGAAGTGCCCAACAAATGGGAGTTTAATTCCCGCTGGGTGGGATGATCCTGGCGGGAAGCTGCTCTGTCAGGCTCCGAGATGAAAGGGAGCCGGGAGCTGGAATGTGCCGATTGTGCTGGGCAGAGATTTAGGGTGGTTTTGCAAACTGCAAAAGCGAGGAGAGTTTCGTCACTCTGGGGAGGGGTTTGGGCTCGTGTTGAGGTGGCGACTCCCGGGCTCAGCCCCGGGGCATCGCAGGATTTGTATAAAAGCGGCAGCTCCGCGGAGCTTTTCCATCATTCTCCTGCTTTCCTCTTCTCCATCAGGTAAGTCTGATGCCTTCTCGCTCCTTTCCCAGCTCCAGAATGCCTTTGCTTTTTGATTTTTTTAAATTCCAGTTCACAACTATTACGTTAATTTTCAGGACTTTATTTTACCTTTATTCTTTTTTTTTTTTATTCTTTGAATTTTCATTCTTGTTGTAGCCTGGCAAGAATTTTACTGCAAGGCTTTAGGACCCAAACCCAGGGTCTGAGACATTTTTAATTTAGGAATTTATTATTTTATTTTATTTTATTTTATTTTATTTTATTTTGCTATATTA
>VZRS01008070.1:0-18360 GCA_013398055.1 Ifrita kowaldi
CCATTGCTGATCCAGGCCAGGAAAGACTGTCCGGGCACTGTGACGCAGCATGGGAGGGAGGACCTGTGGACAGAGAGGGCAGAAAAAGCATTCACCAAGGCAGATGTGGGAGACAGATATGAGTGACGAGAAGCCTTATTACACTGCTTCCAGGACAATTTCTTACAGAGCAACAGCTTTCATTATAAAGGGAATTACTTTCTTCTGGGAGAAGTGAAGTCAAACGTTTCCTTCCTCAGGCACCCCTTCTTGTAGCAAAGACTATGGATCCCCCTCATCTGCAGCACAAGACTGTGGTTTGCTCTCCTGCCAGATGCCCAGCTGCTTGGTTTGATTTGAGTGCTTCAACCAGTAGTACAACTCGTGCATGGTTTCTCAGAACTAATTGTTTCATCAATACAACTCTAGCACTGAAAAAGTCCAGACCATCTTACGAGGTTAGTAGTTGCTTCAGCTAGTGTGTGGCATATACTGTTCTTTGGAAAAAGCAATATCAAGCATGATATTCAAGAACATATTAATTCTACAACAGGCATGAATGTGTTGCTTGGGGGTTTCTTTGTCGGTTGAGGAATATTGTAAATTCCTCTGTCTTGTACTACTTGAGGTACACCAAAGATCTCAGTCCCTTTCTTCCTATCTCTGAGCTTGTTCAAGGACCTTGAGAAGACACAAGTTCTTCTCTTTCTGAAGCAGACTTGTGGGTGTAGGGCATCAAGCCAAACACAGATTTCAACCTCTGAAATTCAGAAAATACAGTTGGTAGGGGAAGGATATCTACTCACAGCAAAGGCAGGAAGTTGGGCAGTGTAGGAACATGATGGAGGCATTAGAGTAGCAGTATTGGATCCCTAAAGCTTAATCATCTTGACTGTCCAAAGAACAATGTTTTTTAGTATATTTAGGATTCAATAACAAGTGTTAAGACACAAGTGTTAAAAAAGGAAGCAACTTACAGCAAACCAATAACTTTCTAAAATGGGTAAGCATGAAAAGGAAGTGAAATGTATGTTAGAAATGATGTGACTATACACTGTAGATGTGTACTCATCAGTAGATGGGAAAAAGGAGATGCAAAGTAGTCTGGTTGTTAAGTTTTTACTAATGTAGTGTAATAAAACTGTCATGATTTTCAAAAAGAGATTTCCAAATCAGGTTAGTAGTAAAAGCTGCAACCATTTAAATACGTAATTTCCTGTGTACTATAAAAAAGGTCAGTAGGAAGAGCAAGGAGTGTTTACAAATTCCATGCTATTCTTACTTCTCCTTAACTGTAGCAATATCTCAGTATCTTAATAAAAAATAATAGTTCAGTAAAATAGAACAACAAAATTCCACCTTCCAGAAACAAGGAAATATATCTGAAAGTATATATATACTTAATGTGCTTATGGATCCATACATTGTCTTAATTAGTCACATTCACCGTACAACCATAATGCTTGCACTTCTTTTAGCATTTTTGAGAAGGAGCTATTTGCACATGCCCTACAGTCAAACATTTAAGGGTAACATACAAAAAGAACCTGGTGTCTGCTGTGTTCAGTCACTTCCTCACCTTCATTTACACATCACTCCACAGTTTACTCAGTCATCAGAAGAGCCCCAGACAGTTTATCTCTCTAAGTGCCCGGAGTCTTGGTGGCTTGGTGACTGCTACACCTTGCCACTGACACCAGTTAACCAATAAATATTTTGAAAGGAGAAAAAAGGCTCCCTTAAAATTCTTGTTCCAATGTTTTCCTTCTGCTATAAACATCCACTGAAATATTTATGGCTTACTAAATCAAATTCATATAATGGAAAGAGATATCCTAGTGATGCCTTAGGTTTTAGCTTTTGTATTTTTCAAATCCTGTACTGCTTAGTGTGTAACTCTGAGGTTTCTTGTAGCCTGTTAATTTCTGCTCTCTCATGCTAGGTAGACATAACAAAGCCTCTCCAGGCCTGCTCTCCAAGGACACTCACACCGTGCTAGGACCTAAAGTATAAACCAAAAGCTTCTAAAAGGGGGGAGGCAAGCTTGGGGAAATCACATCATTAACTGAAGCTTTAACTGGAGAATTAACCCTGATATGCAAATGAACCAAAGCTATAAAGGTGTGAAGAACTCGTGACCTGTTGTCCATCTTGGGGTCCATCTCGGCAATAAAATCTGGCTCCCCAGGGGGTACCTTTGAAGGCCTTTCAAATAAATACCTATCTTATTCCCTTGCTCCTATCTAGTCTCTGTTTCTAGGAGGCCTTCAAGGCATCACTAGGCTGTTCCAGACACTCTCCATAAGTTTGGTATTGTTATATTTAATATTTTGAATGGAGTTGAACTACATGAGTAATTTCAGAAGAGTGGGGGAGACACAGTTATAATCACAGGGTAATTTGCATTCATTCTGTAATTCTTGAGGGGTTATATGGAAGCCTGAATTTATTCAACTTGGCATTCAAAAGGCCACAACAGACAGCGTTGATTTTGACTAACGAAGTTTAGTTTGCCTTGGAATGTAGTTAAAGACCTTAAAAGAGTCATGACTTCTTCATTTCATGAAAGGAAATGAAATCTCGAGATTTCAATGAAAATAATTTCCTGAAGTTACAGCCCATTTCACCGCACTTTCTTTCTTTCCATTCCCTTTCGTTGTTTTCACTTAAATTAAGAATTTTTGGTTTTTTAAATTTTATTTCATGCCATATTTCCTTTCCTGTCTTTTAATTTCACTTCATTCCTTGAAATGAAAATCCCTCATTTCATGAAACGAAATGAAATTTTAAGCAATGTAATTTCATGAAGTTTTGGCTCATTTCATTGCACTTCATTTCCTTGTATTCCATTTTTTGTTTTCACTTCATTTCAGAATTTTCTTTCTTTTTCACACTAACCTTTTAGAAAGCTTAGGGCTGCGGCTGACATGACCATCTCTTTGCATGGCCCTGAGGTGAAAGGTGTTGAGGCAGAAATGTTGTGGTCCTGCCATGATCCTCTTGGGATATGTTTTCCAGCCCCAGTGTTCCTGGAGCTGGAGGCTTTTTACTCTCTCAACCCTGCCCCTAACCCTGCCCCTAACCCTAATGGCAGCTTGGCACTGTGGCAGAGGTCCTCATCTCCATAGGCGGCACAGACTAAGAAGTGTTGAGTCGGCAGTGTTGGCACCCTGCCGTGATGCCCTTGCAATGCCTTTTTGAGTGCCATCGTCCCTGGAGTTGTAGGCTCTGCAGCTCTCTGAACCCTAAGGGCAGCTTGTTGCTGCTGCTGAGATCCCCATCACCATGGCTGGCCCAGATTCAAAAAGGGAAGAGTGAGTAATCTTGGTACCCTGCCACGACGAAAATCCTTCATTTCAGGAAAGGAAATGAAATCTCAAGATTTCAATGAAAATAATTTTGTGAAGTTTCAGCTCATTTCAATGCACTTCCTGTCATCCCAATTCCATTTCGTTATTTTCACTTCATTTAAGATTTTTTTGGGGTTTTGCAATTTCATTTCATGTCATTATATTTCCTTTCCTGTCATTTCATTTCATTTCATTTCATTTCATTTCATTTCATTTCACTTCGTTTTCTGTCTTTACATGTACTGCCAGACTCTCTTTTCTTACTCATGTATTGTTTTGGATTATCATCTCACAGATGGTTTTGTATTTAAATTTACTAGCATAAATACAGTATTCTGCATATGCATGAGTATCTATAGTACAATCATTATTCCCTTATTGAGAAGAACATTTATTGGCAAAAAAAGGAACAGAATTGTGAAAATCAGCAGTGTATTTCATTTTGTCTGCTACAGAGACTGGTTATGTTTGGTGCATGCTAAAGTGCTCATGCTATCTAGAGATTTGGCTGTATTTCCAAAACACACATCATCCAGCCATGTGCCATATGAGATAGAAGGAACTGTCCTAACCTTTAATTTTCCATATCATAGCATTATTTTCCTACCAAATATCAGCATCCTGCTGAATACCAGGAATGCATCAGACCTCCAAAAGGAAGCCATGAGAACTTTTTATGCTGCAAAATTGAAAATGGTACACATCTTGATCTGCAAAGAAAAATCTGAAACTATTTGTAGTTACCCTTGCACAACTTCAATGTGATTGCTCAGATGCCAGCACTCCAGTGATGACAGCTGTGATAGTGCTGAAACTGACTTCTCAAAAGGCAACTGTAGCTTAGTGCTCAACACATCTCTGGACTCCCAGGTTTATTTCCTTTTACTTCCTAAAATCTGCAATAAGTCACAGTGAGGATCAGTATTTGTAATTCAAGCTGCAGTGGTAGGTCATGACAGAATGTATCAGGGAGCACTAGAACTGAGATGCAAATTAGGGCATGGAAGAGGATGCTCCATTTGAGAAACCAAGGGAAAACACAAAATTCTGCACTGAAGAAATAGGGAATGAGATAGGCAGATAGGTTGACAGCCTGAGGCTGAGATCTTATCCAGAATTGCAAGGCCAGGGAAGTGAGGCAAACCTCTGTGCATGACCTGACACAGGTGGGAGCTTAATCTCTTGCCGTTAAAGACAGCATTTGCCTTCAGTATTGCTCATGGCAATATCCGGCCAAATTAACTTTAGGGTAGGTATTGGTTCTCCACTACTGAGCTTTTCTTACAAAGTCCAGTTGGCTAAGAATATTAAAAACTGTCATAGCTGTGCCAGCAAGCCTGACGGTGCAAACATAACGGAGTAGAGGAAGAGGGGCTTGATGCAATCTGAAAGAGTCATGCGTTCTTTGTGGTTGCCTGGGCATGACCTCATTACGCCACTAACAGAGTAGGAGGGGTGGTTACGGGATCATGTCGTTGTAGTGCCATCTGGTGACAAATACTGGAATTGTCACTTTAATAGAATAATTCAAGTGAAAATTAACATGACAAACCTACAATAATATCGTCCCTCTGGTTCCAGATGGACAGCACGACTTGGATTTTCTATGTTTAAACCTGGTGGGAAAGTCGCCTTTCTCTGTTCTCTTTTCTTAACACTAGCAGAATTCAGCAACATTCTTTCATTATTTTTACATTGATTGAAATGTACATGAATCACATTTGTAAAATCTGTACAACCTAACCTAATATGGCTAGTAGTCACCTAAATTCATGCCATATTAATAGATTTTTTAATGTGACTGAAGACCTGTATTTTGGAATTATCCATGTTTGAGTAGTCAGTAGTATTCTTTGAAACAACATTGGTCTCAAGGAAACAAGGACAGAAAATATGTGAAAATATATTTGTCTGTGAAGGTACTTGTCAGATGGGCATTTAGGCTCAACAAAAGTTACCTGACTTTTCCAAAGCTACTTTCTCCACTAATATAATCAATGCATACAATGCACTCCTTTTTGAATATTTTTCAGCATATTATCTTTACCTTTTCTGTAGAAGAGTGACAGTAAACTACTAAGGCAAGCAGGAAGTCAGAGACTTAAGGAAGTATTCCCCAAATATATTCAGACTTTAATTTATCTCTAAACAATCATTTGGTGTCCTGTCAGCACATCAGGCAGTAGAGCTTGGGGATCCAGTAGAATATGGCAGATGGCCAATGGTTGGGGTTTTTGTTCTCTTTTACTCCAGATCATCTCTTTTACAATCTGTAGCAAAATGTAATTCTTGCATTTGATTATTTGTATCCTCTCCAATTAAGCTAATGCATTCTGTACATTTTCTTACATGATTCTTATTTGTGCAGTAATTTTTTCTTTTGGTCTTCCTTTCAAATTGGGACATAAGGCTATTTCTCTATGAATTGACATACTCTTCCACAATGCCACTGGGGCTGAAAATGTCACTGCACAGAGTCTGTACAGTGACTATGATCTGAAAAGGTATGAGACTTTTCTCTGTGGTCTTTATTTTTGCTTTCCAGCTCCAGGATTTAATTTTGTATTTGTCAAGAATAAGAAATTTAAACTGAATTAGGAATGTGTGAACTCAGTTTTCAGGAGTTTATGTAATACTTTCACCTAAATTTCTTTGGTTTCACTCATATCTGTCAATCACACTTACAGCTAGAGAAGAAATAGTATTTATAATCTTTGAGCATTTTCTACAGGTCAAAATATTTTACCATCCTGAAAACTCGATAACTTAAAAATTTTACCTAACAAAAAATTGGGAAACAATGAAAAAAATGAGTTGGAATATTGTTTTGACACTTTGATGAATATTTAACTTCAATTTCTTTTTAATTTTAAAAAAAATTGATTTTTTTAATTTTTAAATTTTCAAAGAAAATTTTTAAGATGGAATGTGGTTTATCTGTAGTGTAGCACACAGGAATTCAGGAACTGCTATATTAGAGAAACCTCAAGGCCTGTCTTATTCATTGGACTATTTTTGACAGGTAGTTGGTGCCAAATGTTTAAGAGAAAAGCGTTGATCTGTCTAGGAAGTAAATGTAGGAAGCAGATATACAGTTTCACTGTTTAAAAAAAACCCAACAAAAGTAATGCAAGAGATATAATCTCAAAGTTGATAAATTAAAATTGATATCAGAAAACTAAGTCTAATTTCATGTTACATAACATGGCATTAAGCTGTTTTGAACTTGCTAATAGTTGCTATTCAGTATTTGTCAATTCAGGTGCGTGTGTAAAATTATACCACACTTAGATCGGATGTTAAACATTTTTAGATTTCTTGTTTTTCCCCAAAACTCTGGGAATCTAGTTTTTGTGAGTGTGGCCATGCCCAGCAGCACCACTTACACTGCTCTGTAGAGTCTCAGTTCCATTCTTTCACCTGATATTTTTTACTGTCCCTGTCTTGTTTCTTACTGCAGGGTTTTTTTGACACATTACACTGCTGCTTATAGAGCCACATGTGAATGGGAGAGGGGAACTAATCCATCTGAAGGAATAAAGGGAGAGGGAGAAGAGGAGCAAGAGAAAGGATGTTTAAGCAAGCACTGGTAGTTAATAAATATGGTTTTACCGTTCCAGCCTCATCTCAAACAGCACCTATTAGAGGCTTCCTGTTACCTGAGGGAGGGAAAAAGCACTCCCTAAAGTACTAGCTCTTTCCATGTCTGGAATTTGGAGGTATCCACCTTCATGAACATGACAGAGTCTGTCCGTGTAAAAACCTCACCTGAGGCATTTGAGGAGATCCTGCTACAGCTTAAAGTTTTTCTATCCTGATGCCAGTCATCTTTCAGGTAAATTTCAGAACAGCTTTCCAGTACACTGTTCACCAAAGTGGACTTGATGGCTGGAGTAAATGAGACCTGAGCAGATATTTCATGTTCCCAGCTCATCTTTGGATTAAGGTAAAGTTACCTTGTCAAGGAATTAGCTCAGCTACCAAGCAGGGAGTTGATGAATGTAACACACTTAATCATGATAGTAAAATTAACAACAAAATTTCAGCAGAAACTTTAAATAGACCCACTTTTTTTGCCCAAAGTTGTAGCCCAAACTTGTGTGGTACAGTCCATTTTATCTGTTTTCAGACCAGAATAAAGAAGGCCACAGGCTCCCCAGCTAATCTCTCAAACAAGCTCTAATCCCAGAGTAAATTCAAGGGCAATTTAGTTCATTCAGCAAACAAATACAGTAAACTGCTGTACATGCCTGAAGGTCAGGCAGCCTTGCAGTGATAGAGTGGTCTCAAAGAAAACCTCTTGCACTTAAAGACAAGTCTCCTCCAACCAGACAGCTACTATTCCTGTTGGAATCCCGTTTAAGCCTAGCAGCAGAGAACTGCTGCCCTGAGTGCTTCCCTGCACCAGTGACTGATTAGTTATAGGCTGGAATAAGCTGCTCCCACAGGTCCTGGTGGTGCTCCTCACACTGTATGACAGTTCCTGCACTGGTTAAATCTGTAGCATAGCAAGATTGCTTTGTAGCTCAGCAATGAAGAAATCTGTTAGAAATTGTACTCTCCCATATAGAAATTTAAGACATAACACATCTTACCAGTTTCTGGATGAGACACATACGTGACGTCCTGTTTGGTTTGGGTTGTGGTGGGTTGTTGGTTTTTTTCCTGGTATATTTTTTCCTAATATTAAGGACTGTAAAGGGAATTAAAGAAGAGTTTCTGATTGAATGTCAGACCGAAGGCAGATACTTGATGTGAACATATTTAACACATCCTGTGACTCAGGTCAACTTATTTAAGTCAGTATTTTCAAAAGCAGGTGACAAAAGCTAGAGGCTAAAATCAGTAGAAGCCTTAAGTACTTGCTACCTTCCAAAATAAAGCCATTTTTTTATACAGGTGTCTATGAGACATACAGCCTATAAAGTCCTGATCCTCGTCATATCTCAGTTTCTGCACTGGGGAAACTTAGTTCACATGGGTAATGTAATGTAATATGTATTAAGTTTTAAGCACTCTGAAATCTCAAATGAAAGAAATTCTTCAAGTATAAATTCCCAAGATTATTAGTGTATTATCACACACAGAATCCCAGTTATGCAATGGCAGAAATGTGAGCAGGACAAATCCCCGAAGCAAGTGATGTTCATTAGATGTTCCAATTCTGAGAAAAATTGGGACACTGTGGTCATTTTTTTTTATAAGGCAAAGGACCAAATGTAGGAACAGGACCAGAGGGAAAAAAATAAACTACCTTAAAGCCAGATACCCATACGTCGACTCTGCAAATCTGCTCACATGATCATCTGGTGCTCACAGAGGCATCCTCCATGCAACCTACTTTGCCATGTACAAAGCAGACCACGTGCAAGCCCAGCAGCCCACAGTGTTTGCACAGTGGGATCCATGTGCCTGAGCCTAGCTAGGCTCGGAATGAATGCCTCTGTTGGTATATATGGGAAATTGCATGACATTTGAAAAAACTGTGATGATGCAGAAGCACCTGGCACCCAGGGTCTTGGAATGTCCTGTGTCCAATTCCACTAGATATAATCAAACCTGGAACTATAAGGTCACAAGAAGTCACTAATTCAGCTTTTTGCAGATGAACTTATTTGGTGGATACTCAGTGGAGGACTGCAGCCAGAACACTTGAGATACTTTTTCTTAAACTAGCCCAGTCCTGATACACTATGCTGAGTGTAATGAATGCAGAACACAGCAAGGAGAACGTCCTCAGACGTGCACACACTTTCTAAGACACGTCAGGTTTCAGCAAAGCCCTAAAATGGAGAGGCCAGTTTGATGGGAAGAGAGAATAGACTGCCTGGGGTCCAAGTGTGAAGGGATCTCTGAGCTATCTCTGAGCCTGTGTATAAAAAATAGATCTGGTGAGAGAAGGTTGCTTGTAGTATCTCCATAACTTGATTACTTTTGCCTGAGCTCTCCGTGTCAAAAAATGCATTCTTTCTCAGTATTTCTCATGGCTCAAAAGAAAAAAAAAAAGAAAGAAATAATCACCTCCTTGTGTTTATTTTTACTTTTGCTTTCTTATTTAACCAAGTGGGATCTTTATATGATTTGGTCCTGAACTAGGTCACCAAACTTGGCTGGCGGCCACACTTAGGCAAAGAACTACCGTGCATTGCAGTGGAATGTAAATGGCTTTGCACTGGGAAGAATTTGAGCACAGGCAAAATTGGCCATACAGACAGCTGCAAGACTGAATATGAGAAGTTGAGACCTGGAGTGCTGTTAATCAATTTTGAACCATCAAGGTGCCTTCTTTCAGGGACTAAACTGATTAGCTTTGATTAGCTTTGGTTTGGTAACCAGTTGACTGCCTAGAGAACAGATTCCCTATTTTCAATTAAGAATAGAAAAAGAACAATGAAGATTATGTTTGAATTAGGTGAAGATAAGGCAAAGGAGACTTTCTACTATAACAAGAGGAAAAGACCAGATATTAGGTACACACAATTAAGCATTTGGTGAGTACAACGATCACTTTGTTCCACTGAAGAATAGCAACCTTTCCAAGCTGCATTGTTATATGGGTAATATAAGGAAGCTACAGATACAGGTCAATAATAGGAACAAAAAGGAAAATAACTGGAGAACGGTGACATCCAGCCCACCCATCAAGACAAATAAAGCCAAGTCTAGAACACAGACAATAGAAAACCAAATGCAACATAATCTGCCTTTACGTGGAAGGAAAGAAGAAAGAAGATGCGTGAGCAATGTGAGGAACCAGGATGTGCCAAACCACAGAATAAATGCATTGACAGGATGAAAGTCTTCATTCAATAGCATGGCAACATCACCATCACTGCTTCGTGCTTCTGCTGCTCGTGGGACATGCCTGAGAGTGCTTGGATGGTGGGGAGATGGCTGGTCAAAATACCAAAATACACTGAGGGTGAAGCTATTATCTCTGGCATGAATTATACACTAGTACCCTCCACACCATTCACTTCAGTGAATGTTCCCATAAAAGACAGAAGGATGAACAGTGTTAAAAGGAAAAAATGCTTCAATCAGCACAGAAATTGGCTGTATTTGAGTGAGCAGCAGAGCGAGCTGGGAGAAGGAGCTGGGTTATGCAAACAGCAAGAGATCTAGCTGTATTTGCAGTAAGTGGCCAGGTTGAAGTGGAAATTCCTTTCATGTGTGAAAAACACACATTTTTTGTCATGTATATGGCAATTCTCTCCTTTATTCTACATCCCTATAGCCTCACATATCATTGCATATCTCTTATCCTAATCTCTCACCTTTTAGCAAATATGCTACCATAGGTTGCCTTTTAAAACACTTACTTAGCACCAATAGTCAAACTCCTTGCTGAATTACTTTATTTTCTGCTGTAACTGTAGGCTTAGCAGAGGTGGTACATAAAGTCACGTGTGATGAACCTAACGAATAATTAATCCCTTCCACAATGCCAGCACATCCTGTTCTTCCTGAGAGTGCAGGCTGATTTGTTTTGTTCTGCCATTTTCTAGGCCCGTGCTGTTGTTCCTGATGGACTGAGGTCGCTGCCCTGCCGCACGGGCAGGCCCAGCCCACCCACCGGCCACAGAACTGTCAAAGTAGAGGCCTGGGGGCAACAGTGGCTTCATTCCCTTTGAGAACTATGGGAATTGGAGGCTATTTTTAGAGAGTGCTGGTGCACTGTGGCTTTGCCCTCTGCAGAGGGCGCTTCTTCGCGTCTGGGAGTACTGGGAAATGGTCATTGAGGGAGCACAGCCCCATATATGATGCTGGGAGAATGCAGTGCTGAAGGTCCCAGTGGTTTTTAACAGTGCAGGAGTCTGAACGGTCCACCTCGTTTCCATATTAGGACAAAAGTCAGGAGTCTAAGGCTACACATAGTATAGATAACTTCCAACACAATCAGTTTTAACTTGTAGACTAAGTCATTGATTTACACAATCCTGTAAGTGATTTATACTCAAAAACAGACCATTTCAGTACTCAGACGCGTATTATCTTCTTTACATATATAGTAAAGAGGTTCAGTCTACACTGATCCATCTGTTCATGCCTGGAAATGTCAGGGCTGAGAACTGTCTCCCAAGACTGAATCTCTTCTGCCAACAGGACTGAGCATTGCTTACCTTAATGGCGACTTGGCCAGGATTCTCTCAGGTATATTTACTCTCGCAAGACACTTATCCAATGGGCAATACATTTGGAAGATAATAATGTCATTTTACTCGTTCTTTTTCAATTTATTCTTTCTTCCAGGTCACATTCTCCATGTCTTCAACAGAGGTGGTGTAGTCATCCCTGTCCATCCGTTGTTGCCTTGTCGTACCTGGTATCTCAGTAGCTGTGAGTATATTACTCTGAAAAATTGGTGGTGAACATGGCTGTAAGACTACACATAATACTGGCTAGAAATTGGTATTGTTTAGTAAGACAGCGTTGCCAGAATATGTAGGCTGAAAAATAGTGGGTTTAATTTAAAACTTTATTGCCAGATTTCACACTTTATACTTAGCAAAAACTGTTTCTTGCCAAGTGAACTTTCAGAAGACCATACTGTGCAAAATGGGTGAAAAATACACATAAATCTGTGAAGATAGACTGCAGTCTGTCCAGACAGTGTGAATGTTTAACCTAGAGAGGAGTTGCCTGCAAGAAGCACTGTATTTACTGTTATAAAACATTCTTTTTGTATTTCAAAATCACTCCAGGGAAGCCTATCCCAGCATCCTCAGATGCAAATCATTTTGAGAGTGTGATAAAGGTTTTGGTTAAGCAAGAATTAAAAATATATATTCCATATTCTGGTATGAATATGCTACTTCTTCCAACAGATACGTTTGAAGATCAGAGGAATGAATGGTACAAAAAGGAAAACTGAGCACATTGTAGAAATGTGGAAAAAGCTTACATTATACAAAGGAGTGCAGTAAGGCCATCAAAGGCAGCTCTTATTCTTTTCTCTAAACTTGTGGAAAGCAATAGAACTGCAAAACTTGCTCTCTAGGTAGCTTTAAATGAATGGGTGAATGGCATAGAGAGATCAAGTTCGAATGAAGTGAAAAAATACCTTCAGAGATTACAGAGGCCTTCTTGATAGGCAAAGTTATTTGATGTAGAACGACAGGAATTACAGTAAAAAGTGGTTTGGAAATCATCACTACGCAGCCAGCTAGTTGTGCTGCACGGTGAAATAATGATGAAGGAAGAACATTCATCAGCCTGCTTTTTCTTGGAGACTGGAGCTGCTGTTGATGTTTTTATAGGAGTGTGTGTCCTGCCTTTGCATTTGTCTCGATTCAGCAGGTTTAAAGATCTGTATGGAACTGGTCACAAAACTGTCTATCTACCTACAAAGACACCCTGGTACATGTACCTAGTATCCCAAATACCAGGTGTGCCAGACAATGTATTTTTTAAAGTGACACATTTCTTCTTAGTTACACAATTACAAATCCATTTCTACTCACCTTCCAGATACTGACTGGGAGTAACAGTAAAGTAAAAAGTAACTGTGGTTACTTAATTGACTCCTAAGTGGCAGAATACTACAGTTTCATTTATGCAGCTGTAGCTGGTGCATGTCTCCGAATTTTGTGATTATTTCACTACAATACTGGTTTTTTACTGTAGTTAAATATGCAATCTAATTGGTTCAATCTTACCTATAGAAAATGTACTGCTACAGTTGTATAACTCTTGACAGAATAATTAAGTTTTTATTGAAATTCTGGGTTTTTTCCTGTACTTTTTATTTTAGTAAATTTGTTTGACTTGAAAAGTTGGACAGACTAGTTCTGAATTCCAGAAGATGGAGAAAAAATCCTAATGCTGTGAAGCACTGATATGTGGTTTAAAATTGCTTCAACCCAAAATATTCAAGTTATATAGCCACAATAGTGTAACAGCCAAATATCTTGTATTATCTAGATCCACTAGTTCAGAAGGATCTATTTCCATCTTGACTTCTACCCTTAAAAGTCCCAGGAAAAATAATGAAAGGGGTGTTTTACCTAAACAGAGGTGTAATTAAGTAAAACTATATGTAATTATGAGTGCAAGAAGCATCCTGGTCATTCATTGGAGTATTTCCCTGGACCAGGAGAAGCCTTAGATCTTGTTCCAAATCTGTGCATAGTGGGTCACTTTTCAGTTCGGTTTTAATACAGATCAAGCATGAATAAAGCACTGCATTTCCATCACACTGGCATAGCACTTGATACAGCCTCTTTTATAATGGCTGTAATTTTCCATACTGTCTACAGGAGGCCAAAGTATGCTTCATTCTGCAAGGAGTCAAAGCAGCTTGATAATAACCTGATCCAATATCAAATCCTCTAGGACAGAGTCAACCTTCACATTTTTACATGCACTTGAAGTTATAGAGTGGGCTTGGGTGAGTTCAGGACTTTGCATCACCTGGCTTCAATGTTTGTGATCCAATACTCTGATCCTCAAAGTGGAGAATCGCAGCAAGATACCTCAACAATGACAAGCCAAGGATGGATCACCTCCTGTCTAGTGAGACTGGGAAGAAGAGGGGAAGGTTGTCCAAAGATAACTAAAGATTAATTCCTTGATAAAAATTACACCCATGAGAGGAACCTGACATGCTAATGTCAGATTGCCTCTATGTAGTGAACAGTTGGAGCATGTGCAGAAATGATTGGTCAAGCTGACCAATGAACAAGTTTTGTGCAACTTTTTCTTTGCTGTAGCTTGTATAAAAGCCTGCAAACTCTCCAAAGAGGTGCTAACTTCAGGAAGCCTAGCACCTCTTTCTGTGCAGAATGTCTTTAAAGGTCAGAGGGTGGGTCTGGGCTCTCTGCATCCATTGACAATCAAGCAGAGGAAGGATGTCTTCAAACATCACCTACTGGACTTAATTTGTACGGTTTGGTTTGGTTTTAATTCAAGCACCTGAGTAACAATTTCAGCTGCACCATGTAAAAATTGAGAAAGATTAAAGAAATCAGAATGCTTCTGAGCTAGTGCACTGTGAAAATTACTTAAGTAAGGACAGTTTCAAGTAAATTTTCCTTCTCATAATAGAATGTGTTACATGGAAAGTTCATTATTCTTAGGGTGCTAGAGAACTTTTTGGTGTGTGGTAACTCATTGTAGAGTTATATTACAGCGTCTTAAAAACTGTAGGTTTTCTAATGGAAATTTAAATTAGTATCTTCTATCCGTATTTATTTTTTTAAATGCATAGTTTGATTTTGGGCAACTGTAATTAACAGCTGCCAGTAAGTTCATTAGGAACTATCAGGTGTCACATTTGAAAATCAGTTGATTATTCGATGTCAATCTTAGAAACGCATTCTTAGCCTAACAAATAACGTGATAGAAAATCTACCTGATCTGAATAAAGCATTCTAGAGTTCTTCTGGGACATTGAGAGCTAACTTTATCTAGGGTATGATTAAAGCAAAGATATTATATCCTATTGCCTGCTGTATACCTCCTGCAAAAATGTTCTTAAAAAAACCCTTGGACGTGTATTTAAAACTTAAAAAGCAAATTTCCAGTCATGTGGTTCTGAAGGAAATACTGCAATCATAAATTAGGTACAACTGACTGAGGGTGTGTAATTTCCAAGCCTAAATAAGAAATGTGAGCTGTGAGAGGAAACAACCACTTAGTGAAAGAACTATGTGAACAAAAGAATTCACAGATGACTTCTTTCAGACTAAGGCACATGAATAGCTTGGCTACAGAGGAGCACTATCTGTGCATACCCCTTCCTGCTCCGGCTTCTGCTCTGAAGGGAGATGGGGATTCCTATAGTCACTTCATTGTTCCTGAGTGGAGTCATCCCCTGAGGCCTGTCTGGGAGCAGATAACAGAGGGTGCTCAGGCACGTGTGTGATTCTTGGGTGTGACCTCTTGGGGCCAGGAGTTAGACTTCAATGATCCTTCAAGGAATTCAGGATATTCTAGAAGGCAGCTCCTGCCACCACTACGCCAGCAAAGAACCCACAGCAAAGCTGGAATCCTCTGTCATGATATACCTGAGTCCATAGACTGCTTCAAGGGCTAGGAGATGATGCCCCAGAAATGTATGGATGTTGCACTGGGATTTGTCAGACAGGTCCTTTCGGCTGAGAACTTGCTGACCCCCACTGTAGCATAAGAAGGATTAGGGAATCCACTGAGTCTTTGCAGTATAAAAATTTACAGGATGGTGAGGAGATCTTAAAATAAACAGAACCCCTGACAGTTCATGCTTAGTATAAGCAATCATGAATCTTCAGTCTTCACCTGATGTTCAGAAGATGAACACCCCCTTTCCTCACTTCTCCACTTAAATACAACTGTGTCTAAAGACCTTTAAATCCCAATACATTATTCAAATTATCATAAAATTGGAGTAACAGATTGTGTTATTTTTCAGGGAACTAGAATGGGGTAAAACCTGTTGTTAAACAACATAGATAAGGAAATAAGCTAAGACTTATTTTTCCTATGAGCTGCAGATGGTAGAGGGACATCTTATGCTGAAGATCTTGGGACAAAGAATAAAGGAAATATATATGGATGTTACCAGACCAGCAATCCAAAAGTTGTAACTAATTGTGGGCATGTAGACAAGTGCTTAACAGCAACTATTTGATAATAATGTAGATTATTAATTAGTCGTGTTATTTGTTGGGAAAAGAACACAATGGGACACAGACTGTCCAGTCTGTGAAAAATTTTTGATGCAGCAGGAGAAAGCACCTTGAAGGAATCTTCTACAATATACATTTTTAACCAACTGAGGAACTGGTTGAAAATGTGAAGTTAGGAGAAAACCTAGGAAGGAGGAAATAGAAAATAGGAATTCAAGATCTTTGGAAAGTAAAAGCAGGCAGAAATTGGGGGCAAGCTACCAGTTCCTCAATAATGTATGTACACAAAGGTGAACTGTTTCATTGTGTAGGAAAGACTGTAAATGTACGAAGAGACCAACCTGGTTAAACCATTAGTTCTTCTTAAACAACAAGGAAACACAGGGAAAGTGCAAAATAGGTCAAATTACCAAGGAAGAAAGAAAAATATATAGCATAAATATAAAGGTACAAGAATCAGAGAGGCCAAGACACACAAAAAAATTTTAAATACATTAGCAATACCATGCTAAGAAAATAATTAGCCCACTGATCAATACACAAGAAAGTATATCAGGTCTGATGGTTTAATGCCTTTTTTTTGCATCAGCTTCTACCATCAAGGTCAGTTGCAATCAGATGGAAGCACAAGACCCATAGCTACAGGAGTAAGTATTCAGCCAAGAATAAGCACAAGTAGATTAGAAAATACTTTGAATTGTGAACTCTCAAACTGTCTGAACCTAAGAAACCTCTGTCTAGGATATGGGTGAAGTAGTTAGCAGCTAGCTTTGACAAATCCTAAAAAGTAATGAGAGATTAGAAAAGGGAACACATTTTAAATGGGGAAAGATAAATCAGAAAATGATAAACCAGTCAGTCTTTTTCTGTAAAAATGCTGGAACAAACGACTTTAAGAATCAGAAAGAACAAAAGTTACAGCCAGCATAAAACAAATTGTAGCAAGCTAGTTCAATTCTTTTCTGTGTCAGATTAATTGGTTTTACAGACGAAGAACTGGTTGATGTTTTGTATACTGACTTAAGTAAGGGGTTTGTTATTCCTGTATGTGAGAGCCTAATAAATAACCTGGAGAAAGACGACCTGGATGAAAGTACTGTAATGCAAAACTGTACTAATAGAGTTGTTATTGACTGTCTGGACAGTGTCTTAACTGGACTCCTGCAGGGGCAGGGCTCCGTATTCTTCACTATTTCAAAAGTTACCTGAGTAGTTAAATAGAAACGTCAACTTTGCACAAAAATGGAAGAGAGTTTAGCTGTGTTTAGTCAGGATTAGAAACCAAAAAAGTAAATCAGACATCATCTGGAGGGGAAAAAAAGAGGATAAAACTCACCAGGGAAAAGATGCTACCTTCAGGCAAAAATAATCAAATATAGGATGGAGAACAATAGAGTGCTCAGGTGACTGTTCTGCAAAGAAGGATGTGAGACTCCTGGTGTATTGCCAACATACAGTGGGGTTACAAACACCCCAGCAATAGTGGAGTGGATGCACAGGAATACGGTCTGCTTGACACAGGAAAATAGACACACATTATATGGCTCTGGAGACTCATCCAATGCAATGCCATGTTCAATTCATGGCTCTGAACAAGGTCATGTATCAACTAGCAAGAGTCCAGAGAAAACCAAAAGAACGACTAGAGTTGTAGAAAGTAAGGACTGAAAGAAATTAGGAATATAGTCTGTTTGTATTTGTTCTGAAAAAGCAAGAAGTATTCAAATTGGATGACAGAGAAAACTTTTGTCAGGAAAATTAATCCACGAACACCAGAGGTTTATGTCCAAAAAGGAGACAGAGGAGTCCTGTTACTTTATTCAAATAAAGGGAGAGGCCATGGGGCATTCCCCTGGGGTCTCTCAAATTGTTAGAGGCTGCAGCCTTCTTGTTGTCCTAATTTCCTGGCTACATTTCCCTCTCTCTTTCCCCATCGGCTGAGGTACTTGAGAGGTACAGGCTTCCCGAATTGCTAAATACAGACCCCCNACATCAAGTGGAATTCCTCCCATTGTTTCTTTGACCTCTCAGTATCTAGCTTTTACCTATCAGCAGACCCAGCAGATCAGTTTGTTTGTGAAGACAAATCTCTCTTACTCCTTTCACTTTCAAATGTTGAAGGTGTTGAAGTGTCGGAATAAAATTAATGAGGCTGTAGAGGTTGTTTAAAACCAAGCTAACTTAAGTTATAAAGAGCAGGTTGGGAATGATAAAGATACAATTCATTTTGCATTGGGCTAAAGCAATGGGCTACATGACCTTGAGAGATCTTTTTCAGCCTTAACATTCCATGTCTTCTTCACAACTTAATTAGTTCTATGAGATTTCAGCTTAGTGAAGCAGAGGATGGGATCAGTCTCTGTCCTAATTACTCCACCTTTCCACCTTTCCAAATGCTTCCAAAATATCTCTTTTTTTTTTTT
>VZRS01008070.1:18376-37735 GCA_013398055.1 Ifrita kowaldi
TTTTTTTTTTTTTTGGTGACATGAAAGCTGCTTGTTCTGATGTTTTTAGCTGTAACTATTCAGTCATAATATTTATTTTCAGTATCCTTCTGTACATTAAGGATTAGGACATCCTGGTGAGGTCTTAAATTAAGTCCTACAAAGGATAGTGCCAGAGTGCCTTTCTACAGACAGAAGATTATTGTGTTGGTAACTAGCTGGAGCTAGCTAGCTTAATACCATGCAGGAATGGAGCACAGATTGCTTTCTCAAATGGCTGAATGAATCATTTCACTAATCCATTCATGGCAGGAGGGTAAGAGGCTGATGTGTCACTTTGATACCATTTCCTCAAAAAGCAGCTGGAACTATTCATATGTGAACTGAGCCATTGTAACTTATTGTCTGTTCAGGGAATTCTTCTTTGTGGGCCTTATTACTTTCACAATTTACAGTTCATTGCAGAGAATACTTAAAGATTATTTTAGACCTTTTGCACCTAAAGATACAGCACAGTAGTTGAAATGGAATTAATTATTCATTCTCTGATCAGTATCTGAAAAGTGCCAGAATATTTGTCTGATGTTCTGAACAGAGCTGGTATGGCATACTGTCACATGCTGACCCCTTCTGATCACTCAGTGTGCACAGCCTGCTACAGAGTAATTAGCCATTCCCAAAGGTGCGAGACAGTTTCTTTTACACGCATTGCTGTTGTCATTCTCCTTGACTTTATAATTTCTATTTGCAGAAGATACTACACTACCTCCGTAATGACTGCCATTTTTACTACTCACAGTGGAAAGTTTGCCAGGAATAACTGTTCTGGTACTTCACACTATCTTTGGTACATTCTAAACTGTAATTTTAAGCAAATAAAGATGGAGTAAGTTGTTCACTTAAACAAGTCCTTTTTCTCAATATTATAACATCTATGTTAGCCAGCACTAGTACACTTTTGATTTCATATTGCATCTCTTTGTTTCCACAGGATTCCATTTGTGCCATACACAACAGATGAGCCACTTCTAGTTGTGTATCTTGATAATCTCACCTGCCATCACTGATACAAATGTGAGAAGTCCACTACTCTGCTGGTCATTACTTTTTATCTCTTTATCATCAAGGGTTTGAAAACATTTGTTTCTCTAATGGGACACTTGCCATTCCAGGTACTCCTTTTTTCAATTACAAAGAAGGGTAGAAAGTCTGTGTTAAACCCCTCCCAGCTTCCCACCCAGTCTCACATTAGCACCCCTGCTGAGGTGGACTATTTTTATCAAGTGGTGGATAAAAGAGCCCATCTGGATGCAGCTGTTACTCAACAAAGGAGCTGTCTCCGACACTGAAAATTAAAATTTGTAGATGTTACGTATAGGTGAAGTAAGTTGCTTTTCTGGTGACACCTGGTGATACTGGTGACACTTTTCCAGTTCTCAGAGCCTCTCAAAGTAAACATGGTTGTGTTCTACGCAGGTAAGAGTTAAAAATATAAAAGCCTTCAATATCATCTTAAGATATTTAAAAATATCTTTTCTTGTCTCTAGAGGAGGATGACAAGTTATATGCAAATATGTACTATGATATTAAAGGATCATTTTAGATTACAAATATGTAATGACAACTGAAAACTTTGGTCTGCTGCGATCAACTCAATTTTTCTCTACTGTATAATGTTTCATTTGACTTTAGCTCTTCTGACCCAGTGTTAAGTAATGCTGCTTCAATGACTACAATTCCCAGAAGCAAACTTTAGCAAATCATACTATATAGTCAAAGTGTCTAAAACCAGATTTTCATTATGGAATTAACCTTTCAAGTGGTATTCACAAAATCTCGAAATAGGTAAGGTTGAAAGGGACCACAGTGGGCCATCAGGGGCAACCTCTCTGCTCAGCAGGGTCATCCTAGAACACATGGCACAGGATTGTTCTTGAATATCTGCAGTGAGAGAGACTTCACAACTGCTCTGAGCAATCTGTTCCAGGGCTTGGTCATCTGCACAGTAAAAAAGCTCTTCCACATATTCAGGAGGAAATATTGCCACAAGTCCACAGTAGAATTTCTACTTTGTTTTTAAATTCTTTCTTCTGTTCCCTCTAAGACCATGCTCAGCTGCAAAATACATTGTGGAGCTGAGAGGTGCTGTTGCTCACTTGTGCCACTGAGAAATCCAAGTAGCATCCATGTGTTAAGGCTCACATCCTATTGAGTCCTCCAGCCAGATTGCTCTGGGAGTTACTTTCTGGGCTAAACAGCTCTGTAGCTGATCACATCAAGTCCTGACAAGTGGACAAGTTAGAAGGTGATCCTAGAGCTTTGTCTCTGTTTTTGAAGGAGATCTACCCCATACATTTCATGAGCACTGCAATTCTTTGCGGCTCCTCGCATTTTAGTTGTAATCATGCTCCTGGCTTTTGTTCTTAAGTCCTTACTGGTATTCTTGAGATTTGCTTTCTGCTCCTGTATTGTTTCCCTTGCCACGCCATTAGTGGCGCTTGTTTTTGACCAAATCACGCCAGCCCTCTGCATGCACTAGAACTTTTTTTGGTTCTTTTGAGCTTTGTCAGTGGACATACGCTTGACTGACTACTTAATGTGTAGAGACAGTTCTGTCTTCCTGAGTTCAGCATCTTCTTTACTTACAATGCAAACCTGTGGGTTTTGCTGTGGCCTGTTTGCATGTTCTATTGCTTGTTGGGAAACAGTAGATGGACATATTTTCAGCTATTAATATACATATGATTTTAAGTGTTTTAATTTCAAAACTCTGCTTTCAGCATCCATTGACTTTGGCTAGACTCATCTTGGAACAATGCCTATGAATAGCCAGTAAGGAAAAACATGCAGTATTTCAGGCAAAGCAAGTTGATCTCGGGACAGTATTATTAACCTTGCATATAAAATGAGTACTGTCCAAGCACTTAACTTCTATGTTTCTTTCTCTATAATGCAAAATACACTGGGTTAGCAATATTGTATTCCTGCATGTAAAAGTCCTGTGCTATGCAGAAAACTTCATGGTGATGTTTTCTAAAAGGTTAGCTAATTCCCTTTTTCTCTGGAGTATTTTTTAAAATTATGAGCATGGTCGAATATTTCACAATCACTTATTATCAAATAATTCCTTCATTTTATAGCAAAGAAGAGTAATCAAAGACTAATCATGGTTTCCTGGGCCAATGCCAAGCATACAAGAAAATCACTACCTCAGCTGGTATACAACTGAGAATATTCAGTACATCAATTTCTAAGTGACAATTGGAAAGTGAGAACACTGAAACAGGAAAATGCTGTAGTTTCTCTCTATTTTTTTTACATTAATCACATTTAGTCTGGAATTTAAAAGTGATCAATGCCTGAGAAACACCTGCTTTAGAGTTTTTAGAACTGAGGGAATTGGGAGGGGTAGCAATTCTGTGAAGCTTCTGAACCCACCTCTGAATCAGTGAAAGAAAGAAAATTAAATCACTTTGAACTTCTATTCCATACACCAAGAAATGTTTATTACGGAAGTGCACATCTTACAATTAAATAAAAAGGTTTTGACATTCATTTCATTTGTGTCATACAAATTCCTGTTTACCTCTCTGCTTCTAGTTCTAGTAAAATAGATCCATTTTAATTCTGAAAGCACCACATTGGATTTATACATTTACTGTGATTATGATATTCACAGCAGTGGCAGACTTGATACAGCACTGCAGTGAATTCTTAATGCACCCATTAATCCACACAAAAATGTCTCAATAAGATTATTTTGTCTAGGAAATTTAGACATTGACAACAATGTAAATATTAATTTAAAATATCTGTTTGAATTTGCATCTAGGTAATTGTAAAGAAAATTAAGCCCCTTGCTGTTTGTTGTTGGAGGAAAATTAGAATTAAGAAATGCAACCCACTTCAGGAGAAATAACTGGTCAACTGTTATTAACTGCTCTTTGTAAATAAACCACAAGTTTTTGCCTGCTATGTTTATCTTAGAATTTAATCATGCTTGAAAAGCTCCAAAATTAGTAATTGCTACAAACAACAAAACCAACAACACAAAGCTGCTTAGAGGAAAATACAACACCTCTGTTTAGTCAGTGGGTTTCCCTACAACTTTGGGTGTTGATTTGTTTCCTCCAGAAGAAAAACTGGTAATAAAGTCAGTTATTTCTTGACACAATCCTACTTATTTCCAAAGAAATAAAAAGATACATATTCTTAGGAATATACAAAAAATTTAATTTTTCTTTTATAGCAGAAGAACAAGAAAGTGATGGTAAGTCTTCTTTAGCAGTTCTACATTCTGAATTTTTCTACTATTCCTTGATGTGCCATCTACTTATGATAATCACATCTAAATAAACAGTAACATGACACTCATCCGTCTTCTTCTGAAGAACTGATTAGACCATATGTATTTCAAGTGTCACAGGACATTTTTCCATTTCTCTTCTTAATTCTAGCTAAACTACCTGGGCCCTATTATTGAAAAAGGATATCCAGGATGGCTTTACTTACAGAAGGCCAGGAAACGCTGTTGTCTCTCCTCTGCTGATTGTAGTATAGACCCTTGGGTGCCTAAACAACATAGAATGAAATACTTTCTCAGAATTAATTCTCATGTGAGTTATAGTACAACTTTTAGGGGAAAAAATCTTAAAGCATTTATAGTGATGAAGAATCCATACCGAGGCTTGGTAAGTAGTTCCACTGCAGCCTGCATCTTTTTTTTTTTTTGTTCTATTACATCTGACCTCCACATTTAGGCAAGGAGCAAGGTGCTCTGGTACTACCAAATGTAAGTTTCCCATGGGAGAAATGTTTAGTAAAGTCAGGATTTGTACAAAGCTAAAATCACCTGAGCTTCTCAGTACCATGCTGTCACTACAGATTGGCTTCATGACATCCAAAAGTTGGGTGTTTAGAATTAGTAAGCATCAACTACCCTAAACAGTCACTTCAGTACTAGTCCACAACTTTGCCAAGTACAGCTGTAATGTAACTTCCTACAACCTCCTAATATTTTATTCTTTATAAATTTAAGGATTGTAATGGTCCTCTTGCCTACAAGACAGTGCTGAAGAATCATATTCCACTGTGACCCAGTTAGCACTGGCCGGAATAGAGCACCTGGACTCTAAAGATGGTAAAATTTCTTCCCAGCTGATGAGTTTGCATGTAGAAATATTAAAATGTCTATTTATTCCTTGCACTCTCTTACTAAATGATTATATCATTTTATGTGAATGACATGTTTACAGATTAACAGCATTAACTAAGTGGCCTACAGTCAAAACCAAGGAAGACCTCCACTTGCATTTTATAAATGTCTTACTGGATCACATGTACTACTCTTGTATACAGTGGAAAGTGACTTCTCATCTCTTAAGTTTGGGTCCCCACAAAAGTTAAAGCAAGAATTTCTGTAAATTATGACATCATAATTTTAGCTGCTATTATCAGTGGCCAATCAGGTATAGTGCAAGAAAACTCTGAAACTCATTTCTTTCCCATTCCCAGATTGTATGAAATACATGATTACATTAATTTCTGCTCTCTGATTCCCCAGTATTTTCCTGATGAATAGCTCTTCATAATGGAGATTTTCCACTAATTATCTCCAGATAGTTTACACTGTGTGTGTTGAAGAGTGTCTTTGTAGAGCAATTTCCAGCCTAGTATCTTTCCTCATAGGTGTGTTCACAGTTTTACTTGCTCCACACTTTTACTTCTGTTTTACCAACATAACTGGAGAGTGAGTCCCATACCCAATTTCTTCAATCAGTAAAATATATCTGTTGACACTTTTCCATTAAATTAAAGGTCTATATACTGCAGAGAGTTAAAATCTGTGGCATTTGGCATTGTTATAAAGGGATTTATCAGAAACGGTATTTTAAGTTCAGATGAAACTTTCTCCTGTAGGTTATGTGGTTGTAAGCTTCCTCTTTCATGTGCTACATCAAAGTTCTACCTCCTCCTGAGACTGAGGGGAGACCTTCTCATGGTGCCGATCTCTTCTCTCTGGTGACCAGTGGTAGAAATGATGGGAACAGCATGAGGCTGTGTCAGGGAAGGTTTGGGCTGGACATAAGGAAAAGGCTCTTCACAGAGTGTGGTTGGGCACTGGAACAGGCTCTCCATGGAAGTGGTCACGGCACCAAACCTGACAGAGTCCAAGAATCGTTTGAACAATGCTCCCAGGCACATGATGTGATTCTTGGGGTTGTCCTGTGCAGAGTTATTGCAGTAGGTATATGAAATTTGGCAGAAAATAAACCCCCTTGCATTCCAACTAGTCCTTAGAGATCAGAGAGGCTTGGTGCAGCTGAGCTTAATTTCTCATTTNGAGGGGCAGTGAGGCTGAGGGCTGGCACAGAGACTTTTGGGTGCTTCACTGAGACAACACTGGGCTGTGGGGCCTCTGCTTCAGCCCAGACNTCGTTTGAACAATGCTCCCAGGCACATGATGTGATTCTTGGGGTTGTCCTGTGCAGAGTTATTGCAGTAGGTATATGAAATTTGGCAGAAAATAAACCCCCTTGCATTCCAACTAGTCCTTAGAGATCAGAGAGGCTTGGTGCAGCTGAGCTTAATTTCTCATTTATGACCAATTAGGCACTAAAGTCTGGTTGCATTCAGTAAGAACATTCAAAAATCACAGATTCAGGAATAATGTGGTTTACCAATTCAACACTGTAAGTCTGGTCACATTGAATAAGAACTTTCACAACCACAGCTTCACAAATAGTGTAGTTTACTGAAGTAATAGGTTATAGATTCTAGTTAGACTGCTGATAACTGCACTAGACCTACAAAATATAAGTGCATAGCTCTATGTACAAGTGTTCCCAGGTAAGCTCCAGCACAGTCAGAGACACAAATCTTACCACAGACTTGTGCCTGCCTTGGGGAGGGGAGAGGAGCAAGCCCGTTGAGTTGTCTGCAGAGTGGGGTTGTGTCCTTGTCCTTCCATAGTGGAGGATTTCAAATATCAATTTTAAACTTGGACAAATGGGTGATTGACTGTGGTCAAAAATCATTGGCTGCCTGTTGCTGCCATCATAGATGTGGGGTAGGGGGACATCTGTTTTCTTATTTTCATATTGGTAGGTGTGGCTTTTAATATATAAACAAGGGGATAACGAGGGTCGTTGGTTACCTTCATCAAACCCAGCTACCTAACTTGTGGCTGAAAAAGAGGCAGCACAGACCTGTGGTACTTCAGTACCCTCCTCTGACCTCCACCAGATATTTACTCCCATCATTGTCTCCTCAGAGGAACAGGTCTAAACCAAGGCTTGCTATGCACAGTGGAGGGGCAGTGAGGCTGAGGGCTGGCACAGAGACTTTTGGGTGCTTCACTGAGACAACACTGGGCTGTGGGGCCTCTGCTTCAGCCCAGACACCATTCAGTTGTTAAGCCTTGCTCAAGCTCAGGTGCAAGATGAGCAAGTGGCTTAGCTTGCAGCTTTGCTGAATCAGCCTCAACAATTCTCCACCATCTCAGAGCATCTCTCTGTTCTGACACAACCAGCCAGTCCATTTTCCATGAAGACCAGGAGTTGGACTTGATGATTCTTGTGGGTCCCTTCTAACTCAAGATATTCTATGATTCTATTCTATGATTTTATGATTCCTTGTCTAGCAGTTAATTAGTATCTAACTGAGTAGAGAAACAAGCCACCTACTTCAGTGGATCAAATGTTCTCCAGCAGAACAGTGACTTCGGGNACTAGTCCTTAGAGATCAGAGAGGCTTGGTGCAGCTGAGCTTAATTTCTCATTTATGACCAATTAGGCACTAAAGTCTGGTTGCATTCAGTAAGAACATTCAAAAATCACAGATTCAGGAATAATGTGGTTTACCAATTCAACACTGTAAGTCTGGTCACATTGAATAAGAACTTTCACAACCACAGCTTCACAAATAGTGTAGTTTACTGAAGTAATAGGTTATAGATTCTAGTTAGACTGCTGATAACTGCACTAGACCTACAAAATATAAGTGCATAGCTCTATGTACAAGTGTTCCCAGGTAAGCTCCAGCACAGTCAGAGACACAAATCTTACCACAGACTTGTGCCTGCCTTGGGGAGGGGAGAGGAGCAAGCCCGTTGAGTTGTCTGCAGAGTGGGGTTGTGTCCTTGTTCTTCCATAGTGGAGGATTTCAAATATCAATTTTAAACTTGGACAAATGGGTGATTGACTGTGGTCAAAAATCATTGGCTGCCTGTTGCTGCCATCATAGATGTGGGGTAGGGGGACATCTGTTTTCTTATTTTCATATTGGTAGGTGTGGCTTTTAATATATAAACAAGGGGATAACGAGGGTCGTTGGTTACCTTCATCAAACCCAGCTACCTAACTTGTGGCTGAAAAAGAGGCAGCACAGACCTGTGGTACTTCAGTACCCTCCTCTGACCTCCACCAGATATTTACTCCCATCATTGTCTCCTCAGAGGAACAGGTCTAAACCAAGGCTTGCTATGCACAGTGGAGGGGCAGTGAGGCTGAGGGCTGGCACAGAGACTTTTGGGTGCTTCACTGAGACAACACTGGGCTGTGGGGCCTCTGCTTCAGCCCAGACACCATTCAGTTGTTAAGCCTTGCTCAAGCTCAGGTGCAAGATGAGCAAGTGGCTTAGCTTGCAGCTTTGCTGAATCAGCCTCAACAATTCTCCACCATCTCAGAGCATCTCTCTGTTCTGACACAACCAGCCAGTCCATTTTCCATGAAGACCAGGAGTTGGACTTGATGATTCTTGTGGGTCCCTTCTAACTCAAGATATTCTATGATTCTATTCTATGATTTTATGATTCCTTGTCTAGCAGTTAATTAGTATCTAACTGAGTAGAGAAACAAGCCACCTACTTCAGTGGATCAAATGTTCTCCAGCAGAACAGTGACTTCGGGCTGGGTGGGTTGTTTTGATAATATGGTCAAGGTTGGGCATCTTGAAATCCCAAGTCTTTAAAATGTGACATAATGTTAACCAAAAGCCATGGGACAGAGCTCATAGAAATCCACAAAAATGTCCTGTTATTCCAAGAAACCTTGAGACCAATGTATTTAACAACTACGATCCATGGCAATTATGCAACCTGTTGTTTCCTACCTCTCTCCCTCCTGATTTCTATTCACTGACCTATATTTGCAAAAGTGTTAAGATGGAGGCTGAGAGAATATTTGGGAGGTATCACTCTATTGCTGTCTTCTGCTGTTCTCTAGATGTCCACCATTGGCCACTATGAGAGACGGGATCTTGGACTAAACAAACCTTTGGTTTGACTGCTTTTATGTTTTTATGATCCCGTAAGTTTGAAAATTTTCTGTTTGCACAAGTTAGCTTGTGACTGATAAATTCTTAGATTACATACATACTGATATGCTCCAGTCTGAGGTCCAAACTCTGTCATTATTCCTGAACAGCTTTGCTACAATGCCAAGAACTGAGAGCAGGGAAGCGGCGCTGGAATACATAAATGCGAGAAGATATGCTTGAAGGGACTGAATGATTACTGAGATAAGGAAAGAATGGGAGCTGGAACAACATTTCAAAGAGATAGGGAACTGTGATATAAGCCTTAAATATGCCAGGATGTGCATCTTCAAACTGGAAGTTAAGATGTGAGAAGATGGAAGACTGAGACATGGGCTGCAGGGCAGGTAGTGATGGAGAAGAAAAAGGAATGTATGGTCCTTTCGAATGCAGCTCAGGATCCAGGATTCCTGAGTTAGCTGGTATAGAGATCTCCCAAATGATTGAGCCGCACAGAATTAATGGATTATATTTTTCTCCTGCTTTCACTTGCTATTAGCTTATGTCACCAGAATTTGTTCTATAAATTCGTGAGTTTAGAACTTTTTGGATGAGGCCCAGGGATAGAAATTTGCTTCAACAAGACAGAATTTCTGATGGTTGTTTTTCTGGATTAGTTAACTCCTAAAAGTAATTTGGAAAGTTTTAAGAATACAGACATTAAAACATTAAAAAAATAGAGAGCACTCAATCTCATGTTACTTGTGAAAACTTAATTCAAACTCCTGGAAAATACAGTCTCTTATCTGTGAGATCACATTCTGTTTG
This sequence comes from Ifrita kowaldi, assembly GCA_013398055.1. Lineage (NCBI taxonomy): Eukaryota > Metazoa > Chordata > Aves > Passeriformes > Cinclosomatidae > Ifrita > Ifrita kowaldi. The sequence goes on from VZRS01008070.1 coordinate 28,439, forward strand.
TACCACAGGCCATTCCTTACTCATTTCAGTACACAGGATATCTAGTGCTCAGAGTAAGAAGACGTGAAGTACCCTGCTGATTGTATGACTCTTTGTATTTACCTTTTCTAGGACCAAAGCTACATAGGACAGTGACTGAGGCACCTGATTTCGTGAAGAAAAAGTTGTGTTCTTTGGACAGAAGAATATCTCCTGAACAACTGGAATATCTCCTTGTCTTGTTTCAATAGATCCTGTGTGAGGCTGAAGCTCATTTAATTCAGTTTTGGGACAGGCGATGAGAAATAGGCATTTTTCATTTTCTGGGCACCCAGCCTCATGCTGTGAAGACTTCTCAACTGCAAACAAAGTTGATGTCAGATGTGATTGCCAAATAAAGTGTAGAAATAACTGCTATATCCTTGACAAACATAGCCATCCAAAGCAGGCAGCCAAAATATCACATATTTTTGACACTAATTGTATGCTCTCTGTGTATAAAATGGGGATAAATGCATTAATGTTTGTGAAGCTGTCATGTGCTAGTGATAGATGTCAAAGGAACCATGGAATCATAGAATATCCTGAGTTGGAAGGGACCCATGAGGATCATAAAGTTCAACTCCTGACTCCACATAGGACAACTTAAAAGTTAAACCAGTATCTGAGAGTATTGTTCAAACCCTTCTTGAACACCTTCAAGCTTGGGGCCATGAGCTTGTTCCAGTGCTTGACCACCTTCTCAGTGAAGAACTTTTTAATATCCAATCTGAATTTATCCTGATGCAGCTTGAAGCCATTCCCTTATGTCCTATTACCAGACACCAGAGATAGCACCTCCCTCTCTGCTCCCACTCTTTAGGAAGCTGTAGACAGCAATGAGGTAACCCCTCAGCCTCCTCTGAGCTGAACAAACCCTCCGCTGCACCTCATAAGTCCTACCCTCTAGACCCTTCATCATCTTTGTTGCCCTGCTTTGAATCCACTGCAATATTTTTATATCCCTCTTATGTCATGGAGCCCAAAAATGCACACAGTACACAGGGTGAGGCCACACCAGCACAGAGCAGAGTGGGACAATCACTTCTTTTGACCTGTTAGCTATACTGTGCCTAATGCACCCCAGGATACAGCTGGCCCTTTTGGCTCTGGAGCACGTTATTGACTCAGTCAAACCCCCCATGTCCCTTTCTGCAGGGCTGCACTTTCACTCCAGGCTCTTGTCCCCTAGCACATACATGCATCAAGCATTGCACCATCCCAAGAAAATTATTTACACCATGGAATGGCGTGTCTCAAAAAAAGCATGAAGTTAATACCCTAATATGGATATAAACAAAATGTAGGAGGATATTTGTGAATGTCATTCACCTTACATACTGAATGAGACAGAGGTCATGTGAAAAAGAAGTATTAGTGCAATTTAGGAATGTGAGATAATGCATATGCTCAAATGTGCCTTGTCAATTAATAATTAGTTCAAGGGGTAGAAGGCATAGGAGCAGATTTGAAGGTGGGATCACAGGGTGGGGATTTTTGAGTCTGAGTCATCATAAGCTGACAAAGTGGGACAAGGAGCTGCCTGTTGAGCCAAACATAGGCAGTGGGACTCAAGGATAGGAGACAGCAGCTCCAGAGAGCGGAAAGTATGGAAGGCAGGTCTGAACAGCCATGCCACAAATTCCTTGTGATTTTCACAGCTGGCTTTTTAGAACTGAATTTGCATGGGAATGTAGGGAAAGTTGCACTTCCTAACCTGCAAGCATTAGACTTAGCAAAGCTTCTATTGCTTCAATTACTTTTTCAGTATAATGCATTTCTTTATGATGAACAAGAATGGTTTAGAACTAAATTAAGAAAAGTTTGTGATGAAATTATAGTTTTTGAGTAAGAGCAAGAGACTGAAGGGAAGGTACTTTAAGAGACACTAGAAATTTAAAAGGAAATGATGGACTTATGAAAGATGACAAAAATAGAAAGACCACAACAGATTCAGCACTGGGGGTGGCAGTGCACTAATGAGGGGTCTGAAATTGAGGATAAAGCACTGTTAATACAAAGAAGGAATAAAAAACCTCTGTATGTGAAAAAGAGATTGCACCATGATGACAGATGTTTAAAGAGTGAGAATTTTGGTTTTCTGGTCACAACACAAAGTCAAAGTCTGTAGTCTTTTTAAGGAAGAAATGGTCAGGTCAGTCAGGAGTCTTATGAGAGTGTCATCACAAAATCTTGTCTTTGTGGAAAATAGGGCTGGAGTCTTCCCATTTTGTAAGGCTCTGTGCAGGACATATTCTGAGTCTCATGGCAAGGAAGGGACTCTGCTGTTTAGAATATTCACCCATCCACATTATAGTCTAACAAAGCCGTGGTGGAAAGGTGCTCTAGTAAACGCCCTGACTGTGGTCTGCCCTAACTCATTTTTCCAAATGGCCTTTTAGAATTTAAAAGAGCAGTGCATTAATCCAACCTGAAGGTACTGTTGACTATGGCACAGTCCTCATCCAACAGGAAAGGACAAGTTGCCTAAAAAAGCAACTTTGTTCATGGCTAGAACAGGCTCAGACACTAAATGAAACTGAAGAAAAATGGCTTTGCTTTGAAAATGAAAAAGTTCACCGAAAAATTACTTTTTTCCTAGTTTTTGTCTATGAAGCACACGTCAAAATAGTACCAAACTATCATCACAGTGATTTGCAGTAAGAGAGTCCTACTATGATTTTTAATAATTTGATTTTGAAATTAAATTTACTACAAGAAACATATTACAGAATGTTTTAAAGACTGACCAAATTTAGGCATTATGAAATAAAATTCACTTCACAATTTCATATTTTGCAAGTTTGTTTTTTTCTCTCAGACAGCTCTAAACACTGCTAATAACCAATTAAAAACTACATTGTGGATCTTACTGATAAAAAGGAAAAGCCAGGTCACCAGCCAAAATCTACTCATTCCTTTATATATATGTAGCATCACTTCAATTTCTGCAGGCTAGTAGTGCTGTTTCAAAAATGGGATATACATCATTCCCCTGTGCTTCCCACTGCATCCCCTTACCAGGCACTATCACTCATCTGATTGCACATGCAGAGAGATCAATGTGTTGGTCCAACTGAAAATTGGCCAATTTTTAGCTGCATGAATGCTCATGTCACCATAGAAAGGTGACATAAATTTATACCCAGTCACTGAGGAGAGGACAGGACTGCTACTTTTGGCAGCAGCTTTATCAGGCAGCAACTTCCCTGTGGTGAAACCATGGAGCCCGATCATTCAAGTTCTTCAGTATGAGAAATACCAGGATAAAAAAAGGAATATTGTATGCCAGATTTAATGTAAAGAAACAAAGGTGAAGGTATAGAGAAGCTCTTTCATTCAGCACTGTTCTTACACACCCCACAGGAGATCTTCAACCTCTTGAGTAGAAAGATCTGGTTTAGCAAACTAGAAAAAGTTTCAATTATCAAATCCAGTACTTGATCTATACTTGTGATCAAATAGTTTTTGAGATCCACTAGTGGATCCACTAGTGAAAACCTAGAAAGAAATAGGAGTTAGAGAGAATAGGGAATTTTCTTTATGTATAGGAATACATACACAGATGCTGCTCCAAAGATAGGTTATGGTAAGATGAGAAGCTAGGTTCATGCAACAACTCCCTCCTGCTGAAACAGAGTAATTCTCTCCTCCTTCAGGCTACACACTCTTCTGTGCTGTCTTTGTGGGGGCTTTGGTACCTGCCTGACACATAAGTCACTTCAACTCACTAAGGTGGCAAAAATGCTATTTGCCTTTTTTTAAACTTGATTTAGTAGGTTGGAGAACAAATGTTATTAATGGTGGCAGGGCCCCAAATATAGATGAATGTCATAGCTGACAGCTTTTCTCAGCAAAATGTCACTAAACCAACATGAAATCATGCTATTTTAGACTTGGACTTACAGTGTGAGAACAGGACAGTACAGAAGAACTGGTTGTAGAAAATGATCCTGAAGTTGATGTTGTGTAAATTGCATGGAAAGAAAACAAAAGCAGGTCTGTATCTAAACCCCTTGATTTCATAAGGCAAATTTGGTAAACTAAGACCTAGTTAATCAAGTCAATCAAACAGAGGAGCTCAGAAGTTTGAAATTAAAATTATTTCCCCTTTCTTAAAAGGGCAGGTGCTAAGACAGTTCATAAAAAGGATAATTAAGTAGAGAGCTTTCAGGGAAAGAGGGACTGAGTATCAGAAGAGTTTTGCTACACATTGAGAATCACAGAGATAAGGTAGTATTTTCCAGAGCATAATGAGGGAAATGGCAGCAAGTAGTACCAAACAGGAGAGTACCCAAATGAATAGTGGCTTCTAGTAGATTTCTTTGGGAGTTATTCTTGGGATTGATCTTGTAGTTTGGCAAAGAAGAGAAAATAAGTTTATTGCAGTGGCTGGTTTCACGAAACTAGGCAGCATCATCAACATAGCTGCAGTGGGATGTCATATGGAAAAACAATGAATGACCTTGATGATTGCACTAATGGAAACAAAACAAACTGCTATAATACAAAATGCAAGGTCATGCACTTGGAGGCTAACAAATATTTTGCTGTAAACAGAGAACTTTCCCAGTAACTGAGTGGTAGAAAAGAACATACGTACCACTAGAATAGATGGTGGTTATCTAATATACTTACGCAGAAAGGCAACTACACACCCAAGGCTGTAATATTCCATGGAGACATGGAAATATTGATCTACTGTACAATGTAGTAATTTAGTCTAAAATGGATTATTATGGGAATTTGAACTCACATTCAGACATGAGTTCAGAGTGGGATGGGTAGCAATAAAGCCTAGTAGAAAGACCAGTGGAATGAAGATCCGTTGAGCAAGAAGAGACTAAAAAATCTGTATTTAGTCTAGCAAAAGGAAGGCTGAGAGGGAATATGATGACTGTCTATAAATATATCAGGGCTAAACACCAGGGAGGGAGAAGAGCTACTTAAGCCAAAGGATGAACACTGGCACAAAAACAAATGGATTCTTGAATAAATTTAGTCTGAAAATTAGAAGGAGGTTTGTAACCACCAAAACAATGAAGTTCTGGAATAGATTTGCAAGAGAAGTAGGGGGTAAATATATCAAGCTACCATTAAGATGGGGCTTGAAAAGTTTCTGCAAGGGACTATATGATAGAGTTTCCTGTAATAGCAAGATAGTGGACTCAGTGACCTAGGAAGTCTCTTCCAGTTTTAAGATCCTATCTTCTGTTTTGCAATATAATTTCTCCATTAAGACAAGAGAATTATCTAACTAAAACCCTCAAATGTTTAAAAATTAATAAAAATTACTTTGCAAGTAAATATTATGCTGATTATTGTAAACCCCCTTAAAATGATTTCAGAAGAACAATTTGTTGGGTATTACATTCTTAAGTCTTTATAGTATTGGAATGTCTTCTGTGGGGAAGTTGCCCAGTTCAGAACATAAGTTGTTATTTACTGTTCCAAAACTTAAATATGGGATGTGGCATAAAGGTAATTTGAAGGCATATTATATTATGCAAAGGATAATAATCTTACAGGATAGGATATATTGTCTCCTTATCTGACCTTTAGAAAGATCACTTTCGGTTAAACAAACTGCAAATTAAACAGCTGAATGCAATCTGCTTATAGATATATATTGATTTGTTTATCAATACTATGAAATGTATATGTAGTTCAACAACCATAATGAAAACCACAGGTAATGTTCCATACAAAGCATTTTTAAAAAATTTTTACAAATTCTATGGGTTCTGTTATGTAGAGTACAAACACACAGATATGGTATCATAGAATCACAGATTGATTTGGGTTGGAAGAGGACCTTGAAGACCATCTGGTTCCAACTCCTGTAGCATGGGCAGGGACACCTTCCACTACACCAGGCTGCTCAGAGCCCCATCAAACCTGGCCTTGAACACGGCCAGAGATGGGGCATCCACAGCTTCCCTGGGCAACCTGTTCCAGTGCCTAACCACCCTCACAGTGAAAGAGTTTTTTCCTAAGTATCTTTTCATTAAGAGCTTTAGTCTACAAAGAATAGCTGCTATGCCTAATGAAACCCAAAAATCAGAACACCAATAGAGGAAGCATTATATAATGAAACCAAAATGATGAAGTTGTTACTGATCATAGATGTTTTAAGACTCTGCTTTCTTTTGTTTTGTTTGATTTTATCTTTTTAATTTCTTTTCCATCCACTACTCTTTCTTGAAGTTGTTTTGAGCAAACACTAGCAGACCAGAATTCCGTTATGCCATGACTATGAGGACACATGTTCCATCAACCTATCCAGTTTGTTCACATCTTTCTTCTTTGTGATGGCCAAGAGGGACTGAGGATAAGTAGACAAAGAATTGAGATTACGGACAGAAAAGAAAGAGAAATACTGGAAGAAATGGTAGGGGACAAAAGTAAAGTTGTTCTAAGTCTGGAGCAAATGCCACTAATCTTTATCATAGATACATAATGCTGACAGCAGGAGGTAGCTTTATACTATGTTCCTCAGGTTCTTACAATATAATCTGAATCACTTGAAGGTTGGCTTGGTGAGTGTTATTAATATTTCTGCTCAAACATAAACTTTTCAAAATATATCACATTACTCCTTCTCAGTTCAAATACAGTTGACTGCTTTTTGAGACAATATTCCTCCATGACAGAGAGAAGGATGTCACTCTTCTAGTAGGTTGATGAACAAACTGTTGGCTCAGCTTTGTTGAATCTATCTACTCCCAGTCCATACATTTGACATTTTCTAGTGAGGTTACTGACATCAGGCCTGTCCATGAAAGCAGTGGTGTGGAGCCTACATATACGTATGCTTCAGTTCTCTGGTGTTCATGAAGAGATTTTGCTGCTTAACATTTGAGCTAATGCTAACTCTTTCAAACCATAAAAAGAATTAATCTATATGGATTATTCTTTAAAATAATCTGAATTATACATAGTTTTATAGAGGAAGAGGAATTTACATGGGTGCCTGAACTTTTTGTCCTTTTTCTTGACGTCAGTTGAAAAAAGAAAGGAAAAATCACGGTGTATTTAATTATTTTTGGCTATATTTGAACATAGGAATTTAAAACTAAGGTTACATGTCTATAGGGGGACAACAGTTCTCTGGAGTTATAAACCTTAATATATAAATACATTTCATACAGTTCCAAAAGTGCAAGCAAAACCATTAAATTTTGCTTGAGCTGTATAATCTAAAACATTAATGAAAATGTTCTATTGCAACATAATAGTCCTGGATAATGCTGTTAGGTAATGTCTCTTGCTAGGGCAGTGGTAAGATGAAAAGGATTCTTCAGTTACTTTTTTAATGACTACTAAGAGTGATAGGTTTCTCTTAAATGTGTTCCTAATTAGAAAAACACTTGTTTTCTACCATCCATTGCTGGTGCTTAAGTCCTCTTGAACTTCCTTCTGAACTTCATGAGAACTTAAATGCTTATGAATAAGCACTGTTGTAGAACAAATGACATCTTCTTGAGATATTTGACTAGGAATGAATGCAAATATGTAATATGGAGGACAACTTAAAATGGCTTTGAGTTTTACCAACCTAGAAGATACTCCAGGCTAATAATGAAGATGGTAAGGAGCCAGCTGACTTGATGGAGTAACTGGGATTCCATGTGGAAATTTCAACAGCTCTCTAGTTACGTAATTAGTTTGATAGTGTGATACTGCAGATTAAAGTCTATCAATTTATAGGGCAACTTTGAGGCCTTCAAAATGAGTGACGATGCATCTACATGGCACTTTCTCCCTTGGCAGTGGTTGTATTAGAGCTGTTTTGCCATCACCTCACATCTTTTTTTGCAGGCATGACCAAGCTGCTGCCAGCCCTGAGGCAACTCTTGTCCCCCCACACCAAGTAGCACTTCCAAGCTTCATCTGATGAGCAGCATATCTTGAAAAAAAAAAGCCCCTAAAATCAACAGAACCAACCCCACATTAATTCCACTCAACAACATACACTAACAGCGCTGGAGAAGCTTTTGGCTTGAGTCGTTGACTGGAGCCTGTGTCTCCGGGTGGCATCACTAGGAAGAAATTAGATGTACTGTTGTGACAATGGATGATAGAAAATTTCTGGTCTCTCCCACACATGAAAATTATTAGCCAAACTCATCAAAGGTGGTGGAGAAAGGAGACATCTCTTCAATGACTCCTGCGCCGCCTGAGAGGAAGGCTGTCCCTCAGGCTGATCCCGCGGGAGGCTCCAACTCCGGGTTGGAAATGGCGCCAGCGGCTGAAACCGAGCTCCTTGCGCACGGAAGAGGCTCTATCTCCCCGGGGGACGCTGCTTCGCGTGGCTGACACGGATTGATCCCGGCTAGAAGAGGCAGGGCGGGTATTGCGCTCTCTCTCTCCCTCTTCTGGGCAGAGGAGGATGGGTGAATGGGGCAGAGCGGGAGCAGCGCGCCAGACGAGCGGCTGCGCTCCCGTGGTCCTCGAAGGAGCGGGCGCTGGTGCCATGGCCAGCGCGGGGGGAAGGAGCCGCGCAAGGGAAGCGCGCATCCTCCATCTTGGCGGAGGGCGGGCGGAGAATTGGCTCCTGGCGCCTAGCCGGAGCACTCATCCCCACCCCGCGGCACTGCCGGGGGCACCCGGCTCCTTTTCCCGCGGGGAAGCCGGACGGAGGCTCTTCAAATGGACGCCCCGCTGCGCCTCACGTTGGTTTGAATTGGTACCAAGCTTCCCGCAGCGGCTTCCGACAAAATGGAGGACGCCACCACCACTGCCACCACCACCACCACCACCAGCAGCTCCTCCAGGAGCCATATCGGCTGCTGATATGGCGCCCTCCCCCGCGGCGGGCGGGGGCAGCAAGGCGTCCTCGGCTCAGGAGGCGCTGCCCGGCGGGGCAGGCTGCGGGGGCGCGGGCCAGGCGTCCTCCCTGGGAGACCTGAGCTCTCCCTTTTCCCTCTGGGAACGTTTCCATTACCCATGCTCTGTCCATCATGGGAATGGCCCCAGGTTCAAAGCCTTCGTGAGGGAAGGAAAAGAGCGGAGTGGGACCGCTCGGGGAACCACTGCCAGCCCCTACGGCTCGGCGGAGGGGGACGGAGCGGGAGAGGCGAGCCCGCGCCCCACGGCCGGAGCGGTGGCGCCCGCAGGGACCGAGCGCACGGCCGGGACGGCCAGTGCACCCTGCCCGCGGCCGGCGGGGCGCAGCCGGCCCGGCGGCACCGAGAACTTCTACAAGTTGCCGCTGCCAAAGAGCGGCTTGGGGGGGACCAGCACGACCCTCGGGGACCGGTATCGAGCCGGGCGGTG
>VZRS01008070.1:38304-174939 GCA_013398055.1 Ifrita kowaldi
CGGTGCCTCCCCCACCCACCGCCCTCGCCGCCCCCCCCGCGGGTGCCTCCCTCCCCTCCCCTGCCCGGCGCTCCGCGGCTTCTGCCGCCGCCGCTGCTCCCCTCCCGTATTGTTCGGCTGGGTCCCTCTAATGGCGGACAGGAGGCGGCAGTGCTGCTGGCCGACTGCAGGGGGGCAAACCCGAGACCGGGGGCAAGTGCCGCGCAGACGGGCGGGGGGCGCGGGCGCTCGCCCGGTGCCGGGGCGCTGCCGCTGAAGGCCCCGCGGCCCCCCGGGCGCCGGTTCAGGGCTGATAGGGCAAGTTCGCAGGTAACACTCGCTGCTCCCCGCCGGGGGTGCCGCCGCTACCTCTGTCCCCCACACTCACGCGTAGAAGCCACCGGTGCGGCGGCGTCCGGGAAGGGCTCCTTGTCCCTCCTTCCTTCAGCGGGGACAAGCGGCGTGGGTGTGCCGTGAGGAGTACCCCACCGCCCCCGGGGAGGGCAGTGAATTTATTTATTTGTTTATTTATTTATTTATTTATTTATTTGAAAGGTTGGGATTAAAGGGAAGTGGTGAGTGATGGAGGCAGTACCTGCCCTGGCCAGGCGAAGGAAACGCTCCTTGGGAGCGCTCCCTGATCCTCGCTGCCCCGTGTTAACCCCGTGTCTTTCCCTTAGGCTCCAGCCCAGTTTGGTGCAGCCTTGGCAGAGACCAACAAGGAGAAGGAGCTCCATTGTGAGTGCTATTTGTGTATCTGTTTCTGCCTCTGCTAGACCTGCTTAAGGAGGGCTTGAACCATTCCCCCCGCCCCGTATTCTCCGGGGGTAGGGGTGGAATGAGGTCCCTCCAGGGCTGGGTAGGGAAATTCCTGGGTCCAGTAGCTGCTGCCCTGGGGCGAAGCCCCAGTAATGGCTGTGAGGCGGCTCCTCCTCGGGGTGGGCGCTGCTGCTGCAGACATCGCTCCTGCAATACCAACTCCGGCAGGCAGACGACGGGCTGCTGCCGCTGCTCACGTTACCCGGCTCAGGAGGGAGGAGGAGGAGGGCATATTTCGGGTGCCCTCTAGAGTTCTGGAGCGTGTATGAAAATCCGTGACAAGACACCTTCAGCCATCTTGAATTTTTTCCTCCCCCAGTTGCTCGAATCGCGTGTCCTGCGTGTCATCTCGAAGCTAAGAAGAGGCATGGGAGGTTTAAAATCACCCAGCAGTTGGCGATGGAGGAGCGTCTCTTTGTGCATTCAGACCGGTTCTCTACACCCGCAGATTTGTTTGGGTGGTTTTGTTGGGTTCCTTGGCCGAGCTTCTGAGCCATCCGCTTTGCCCCTTCCCCAAAAAGCTGGAGGACACTGGGGAAACCCACAGGTTCTCAATAGAGAGCATTTGTGGTGTTTTATCTGTGTGGGATTTTCAGAGCAGATTTTGATCTCTGTTGGGTGTTAGGTTGGCTAAGGAGAGGCTGGTTGCCAATCCCTGTGGGTAGGACTGGGATGTAACTTGACTCTAGTTTCTGCTCTTGTTATTAATGGGGCTGTTTTTTAGCTGCATGGGGGATTCCGAAATCGCCAAGCAGTGCAGCGAAGGAGCGAGTAAGGCTGTGAGCGCACGGGGAGAGGCTCGGGAGCTGCCGCTGTGGGCCCGGGCGCGGTGCGCGGGCCGTGCCGCCAGAGGCGCCGGCGGGCAGCGCGGCGGCTCCGCTGGGAACGTGCAGCCCGAGAACAAAACAAAAAGGCAGCGCCTGTCTTGCGCTCTGGGTCCCTCGCTTGGCTACAGCCCGGATTCAGGTGTTGCAGTCTTCCCCACCACTCGTATCTTTTTTTTCCTTTTTTTTCCCCCTTTATTTCTGTGCCTTGCTGTTTTACGTGGTAGATTTTCCAGATCCACAAAGCTTGCAACTTTCTTTGTCACTTTTGGTGGCTTACGTATACAAAGAATGAGTGGTTCGCTGCAAAACCTCACTGCTTAGGAGGAAGGCATCAGATCTGGATTTATTCTGAGCATCTAAGATTATGAACCACACCAAAGACTCTTAAGAATTTGCATGGCATGTTGTAATTAATAAAGTGGTCTGTTCTAAACCTTGACTTGCTACTACAGTTTAAAAATTTTAATCATAATTTTTTAACTCTTCCCGTGTCTTGGATGCAAGGCTACCATCTGATTTTATTTCTGATTTGTTATGCATTCCAGTCTAACAGCTGTTCTGTTTTTTCTGATCCTTCATGTAAAAAAAAGTTTCTTCTGGGAGCAATCCATGCAAATAATGCTTTGGAAGGAGGGGGACTGTTGTGTAGTGGAGCTGGTTTGACAAAAATTATTGCAGCTTTGTGTGGCTGCTTATGAAAAGATAAGAATACTGCCAAGAGCAGCCATATAGCTAAGATTCACTAAACCTTACTAAGACTCAGTAAAAAAAAAGCATCAAAAAGCATCCTGGTAGTCCTCCTCCAGCTGTGATGGTGGTAGTACAGCCTTCTTATGGCATGTGATGGTACCATGCTGCTCTGGGAGGGAATGTATTTGGTGCTTAGTACTGCAAGGTCATCTCTAGGAACCAAACTCCTCAGCCACGTTGTTAGGTGGTTAAACTAAGTAACTTGTTTTAATAGAAGACTGTCTTAATTAGAGCAATAAATTCACTTTATAATCTACTAAATTGGCTTTATATTGTTGTTATTAATCCTCTTTGACCTCAAATATATGATTGCATTCTGCTGTTGCTTACCCTGTAATAACATGCTGAGAGGGATTTGCATCAGCAAAAATGTCAAAGTGGCAGTGAAGAAGTGAAAGCAAGTTTCTTTGTCTTCTATAGAACTTGTTCAAGTATACAGAGGGATGTGGTACAAAACTGGTACGTCTTTCAGATTTTTGCTGGGGTTGTTTGGTTTGGGTTTTGGTTTTTTTGGTCCTGCAGCATCAGGAATGGTCTTGTTTAAGAAGTTTTCATTTTGGTTTTGAGGACTAAGTACAGAATTTCTGAAGTTCTGTCACAGTGTTTGAGTATACCTTGCAACGATAGCAGTGTGGGGAATTCAGTTGAGAACTTGTGTCAAGAATTGTTATGAATGGAAAATTCACTATTCATGGAGAACTATTTCTTTTTTCCATCACAAATAGCAATGAACTCAACTGATCTGTGGAAAGGGATTGAAATTTGAAGTTCACAAGAGTTCAAAAGACACTCAGGAGTCCCCTCTGAGAAGTTTGAGGTAATACTTGCCTCGTGAGGGTCTTAAAACCCCCATATGTTGCAGTGGAGTTTTGTGTCCACTGAAAGCGTGTTTAGCTCCACAGCTGAAAGTGTTTTCTTTTCAACTTCTTCTTAACTTTGTTTCAGTGATTTAATCTTAGTAGTTGAATGCTCTGTGTGGCTAACTGAGTTGCATAGAGTTCAGAGGAAACTTAGCTTATCTTCCATATTTAAAGCCTGCCCTATGTGCTGCTGGCAGATATGGCTGGTGGTAGATGCCGACTTGATGTATGAACGATCTACTTGATTTAGATGCTACTATTTGCGTTCTTTGTTTTGGACCAAGATTTGTGAGTTTGTCAGATAGTGGTTTGTACTCCTAAGAGAGATTTTAGGTAGAAGGAAGAAGTGTGAGATTTCTAGAATGCAGTTGCATGTTATGGCCTCTTCAGTTAGCACTTTCACTGTATTGATTTTTATATCATAGTTTTCCAGCTGCACAGTGGATTCCAGCTCCTCCTGTTTGTTGCCCATGCTGCGTGCATTGGTGTAAATGCACTTAATTGGGACTATTCATCCTGCAACTTATTTTGGGAGAGAGGTGCTGATTCATGTGTGACTGTTCTCTGGTGTTTCTGTGGTTTCTAATGCATGAAAAAGCTTTGTGTCTTTGCTGTCATGGGAATCTCCATCCCTTAGCCCCTACTCAGATGGTTAAGCAGCATTCTTTGCTGCTCTGGTTGGCTTGGTTGAAGACGATCCAGTGTTTGTCCATTGGCCCAAGAAGGCCAATGGCATCCTGGCCTGGATCAGCAATGGTGTGGCCAGCAGGACCAGGGCAGTGACCGTCCCCCTGTGCTCGGCACTGCTGAGGCCACACCTCCAATCCTGTGCTCAGTTCTGGGCCCCTCACTGCAAGAAAGACACTGAGGGGCTGGAGCGTGTCCAGAGAAGGGCAACGGAGCTGGGGAAGGGTCTGGAGCACAAGTCCTGTGAGGAGCAGCTGAGGGAGCTGGGGGTGTTTAGCCTGGAGAAAAGGAGGCTCAAGGGGGACCTTATCCCTCTCTACAGCTGCCTGAAAGGAGAATGTAGCCAGGTTGGGGTTGGCCTCTTCTCCCAGGTAACAAATGACAGGGCAAGATGGCCTCAGGTTGTACCAGGGGAGGTTTAGGCTGCATATTTGGGAAATTTTTTTCACTGGAAGGGCTGTCAAGCATAGAAACATGCTGCCCAGGAAAGTGGTGGAGTCACCATCCCTGCAAGTAATTAAAAGATGTGTAGATGTGAAACTTAGGGATGTCGTTTAATGGTAAACATNGTGGATTCCAGCTCCTCCTGTTTGTTGCCCATGCTGCGTGCATTGGTGTAAATGCACTTAATTGGGACTATTCATCCTGCAACTTATTTTGGGAGAGAGGTGCTGATTCATGTGTGACTGTTCTCTGGTGTTTCTGTGGTTTCTAATGCATGAAAAAGCTTTGTGTCTTTGCTGTCATGGGAATCTCCATCCCTTAGCCCCTACTCAGATGGTTAAGCAGCATTCTTTGCTGCTCTGGTTGGCTTGGTTGAAGACGATCCAGTGTTTGTCCATTGGCCCAAGAAGGCCAATGGCATCCTGGCCTGGATCAGCAATGGTGTGGCCAGCAGGACCAGGGCAGTGACCGTCCCCCTGTGCTCGGCACTGCTGAGGCCACACCTCCAATCCTGTGCTCAGTTCTGGGCCCCTCACTGCAAGAAAGACACTGAGGGGCTGGAGCGTGTCCAGAGAAGGGCAACGGAGCTGGGAAGGGTCTGGAGCACAAGTCCTGTGAGGAGCAGCTGAGGGAGCTGGGGGTGTTTAGCCTGGAGAAAAGGAGGCTCAAGGGGGACCTTATCCCTCTCTACAGCTGCCTGAAAGGAGAATGTAGCCAGGTTGGGGTTGGCCTCTTCTCCCAGGTAACAAATGACAGGGCAAGATGGCCTCAGGTTGTACCAGGGGAGGTTTAGGCTGCATATTTGGGAAATTTTTTTCACTGGAAGGGCTGTCAAGCATAGAAACATGCTGCCCAGGAAAGTGGTGGAGTCACCATCCCTGCAAGTAATTAAAAGATGTGTAGATGTGAAACTTAGGGATGTCGTTTAATGGTAAACATGGTGATGCAGTTTAATGGTTGGACTTGATCTTAAGTGTCTTTTCCAACCTAAATGATTATATTATTTCAATGAAATTTATTTATACTTTAATGGTTTTGGCAATTTAAAGCTTTTCCTTTCCATGAACTTCCAGAAGTTCTCAGTTTTATATTTATTCTGTGAAAGTCAATGCCACTAGAGTTCAACAGGACACGCACACACCAAGAGTTTGATTATATGTATGTATGAGAATGTCAACAGTTGCAATAGATGAGATTGGTGACTGTCCTTTATGGACAGGGTCCGCTGAGGGTTTCTCATGCCTTCACCCGAAGTATCTCATGGACTGGACATGTCAATAATGAAAGTGGTTTTCTTGCTCCAGTGTGCTATCAGAACAAAATTATTTCAATCAGTGGTTGTAATACAGATTTTATTAGTCCAACGTAAGTAAAATCTACAGAGATTGTTAATTTTTGTGTTCAAATGACGGTTTCCAGTGACAAGATTGCCACCAACGTATTTTTCAAATTGCTCTTGGTTCAGAGGGCATTTGTACTTTGTAAGTTTGTCCTCATGCTTAAGTGCTTAATTTTAGTCCATGTTTCCTACATTTTTTGGAATTAGCTTCTTTCTCTGCCCCTTTCTCACCATCAGCTATTAGAGAGTAATCTGACAGGGATAGGAGGAATTCATCACAGAGATGGGGTGCAGAAGCAAGTGTTCAGTGATTGGAACAGCGTAGCTGCAGTACTGGTTTGAAACACTCAGGGATTGTCAGTGCTCTAGCCAGCCATACTGAGTGTCAGTAGCACAACAAGATTTTGATGGGCTTGTTTGCTTTTTTTAAGTTTGTCTGAGATGAGACTACTTAATGGTGTTTGCTGTTGTGCAAAACTATGGGTTTGGGTCTCTAAAAAACGTGATGTGTAATATGTTACTTCTTTATTTAAAAGGTTAATGAACTTTATTGTACAGCTTCTTTAACCCTTACAAGACTATCAGAATCCTTCAGTTAGCATCACCATAGCTTCCAAAGGCCGTAATACCTACATCTGTGTACCTAGTGCTGTACAGAAGTCTGTTGAGGCATAGTCCCTGCTCATCATTTTTACTCCCAACACATGCTAAGCAGGATGTCATCTCAGTTCCACCGTTCCCCCATGGAATAGTTTGTACAAAGTAGCCATGTATGCTTGGGCACATGCTGTTGACTGATGGGACAACTGTTCAGAGCTACTGATGTAACTTTTGCTGGGCCAGATCATGAGGAGAGATCAGTGGCATTAAGGAAGAGTTTGTGTTGGTTTCTACATATAGTTGCCTGTAATCTTTTGCTGTGAAGGGTGGCGTTGGAAGAAGATAGAAAATCATGCACATAGAATTGTATGGGTTATGCCAAATATTACTGATTAGGGGCTGCTTACAGCTCACAGCCAGTCCAAGAAACGTAGATGTCTTTGTTTCCTCCTGCAGACTTATGTTGGAAGTGTATTGGCATCTTATGTTTCTTTAGGCTCTTCTGTGCAATGCAACCATACTGAACATTAAAAAAAGTTAATTCATGTTAGTTAACTCATAATGCAACTGTGCTTTTTTTTCTTTTGCTTTTTGTTTTCCCCTCTCCTTGAAAGTAACCTTGGTGAAAACCTTACTTCTTTTTGGAGTTCCTTTTCCTTAGATTTGTGCAAGATCTTTCCAGCTTGGTATTTACTCCTAGTACTACATCAAATTTCTCTAAAAGTCATTTTGTTCATCTCATTAATAAACTCAGCTATCATCCCTGTATGGATGACCTTCAAGTCTCTCTCTCTTGCAGACTTGCTGCCCTCTAAACTAGCTAAATCTGTGTGTGCTTGTGACTTCTCTTTGTGGATGTCTGACATTTAGCTGAGGCTACTATTGCAAAGGAAAACTCTGTGCTGTTGCTTGTAGGCAGACTTGTTATGAGGTCTTTGGTTCAGGCCCATAACCTAGCCCTGGTTTTAGACATAGTGCACACTCTTCTAACAGACTGTAGATTTCTCCCACATAGTAAGTGGTGTTTTCATTGTTAATCAGCAATTAAGTGTTTGTTATTTATTTGTGTTAATAAATCACACGAGTACATCTCTGTAACGTGTGGTAAAAACTTTTCTTAACAAAAATGATCCTGCTCTGTTGATAGAGATTCAGAATCCTATACCAGAGTGCTTTCCTGGACTCCTCTTTTGACTGCCTGGTCTTTTTGCATCTTGTATTTTATGGCTGTAAAACCAACAGGTTTTACTTACCTTTAATCTAATATTGGGATTTAACTGTGAAGGATACTATCTGTCTTTTGTTGTTAATGAGATTGTAAGTGCTGTTTAGGAAGTGACATCATGGGCAGTTAAACAATTTCGTTTGTTCTCTTGTGATGCTCCTCATGCTTGGAGAAGTTCTGCATGTGCACCCTTTCAAGCAAGCCAGTTGCAACCTGTTAATGCAGAAGAAGCTGGCTTTAGGAAACAAAGCCTACTGAAAACAAACCCAAACCACCACCTTTCCTGTCACCCTGGGACTCAAACACACCATCCTTAGAACAAGATCTAATTGTAACCATTGTTTATGGTGGTGCTGTTTCCTTGTATTCTCATTTTTGTCTCTCTCCATCTGTTGCCCCTTATGTTTAGATTGTTTGCTCTTTGAACAGTTGTACTTTGCACAGTGTTTGCACAGTGGCTAGCATGATGTGGTCTACAGCTTTGTCTCGTGGGAGTCTGTGATAACAGTTGTGATCTATGGGTGTGGTATTGGTGTCTTTTTTTGCTTTTTTTTTGTGGATGTGGAAAGGGGAAGAAGACCTAGTGTTCTGTTATACCTGGAATAATGTAATCATTTTGTTCGAGCAACAATTGATTATTAATATACCAATCTGTAAATGTTTAAGAATTTTTATTAGGCTGGCAGAATTTACCAGACATCTTTCGAATTTGTAACTAGTGTTTGCATGTGTGCATATTTGGGGTTTTGTTTATTTTAATAATTAGTAGTAGTAGTTGTAGTAGTAGTTTTGCTTGTGAGGGTGGTTATGTTTTTTGAAAAAAACGTTCATTCAGGAAATGATGTTTTGTTCTGGTAGGTGATGCCTCATTAAAGAAGCCAAGTAGTATCTAGAGAGGGCAGGTAAAAAGTCCTTTGTAATCCATGTAATAAAAAAAAAAACCGCAATTTAGAAATGATGGAAAATGGAGAGCTCAGCAAAGGTGATCTGCTTTTTACCAGAAGCAAAAATTGGATATTTGCCATTGTCACTGTGTTTGACCATCGTTTTGTATACTTCTATCCAAAGAATTAACAAATAGAAATACTGAGATGGTCTGACTAAAACTGTGTATAGTACAGTAATGATCTGAATTAAATTCAGCTTTTTTTAGTAATTCAAAAGAACCATAAAGTTTGGAGAAGATACACAGGAATTACTTACGAAGGAGTGGAAAACATGCTTTCTATTAACAGACTTCATGAAGTCAGCCTGTTCCTCAGTTAAAAGAGAATAGACTAGGGTGTGACTTAATCCTGATCTAGGAGGGACTGTGCATCCGATAACGTATTAGATAATTGGGTGTGCTTCCTCCATCTCCCCTTTCCATCCCCAGTGTTAAAGGCTGAATTTGTGAGTGTCAGTTATTGCCTAAGCAGTACAAAATCAAACAGGTAACAGTGTGTAGCCTTTCAGCAGGTACAATAACTAGGAGTTGGAGTAACTTACTGAGGCATCACTTCTTCTTTTTAGGCAAAAGTTTATAGAGGATTTGAAAAACTCCCTATTAGGAAAGCTAATAGAAATTTTTTTTAAGGCTCAGAATATGCTTCCAATTGCAGACTTGGTCTCAAAAGACAAAATACTACCTTTAAAACAAACACTACCTTGAGTATTTTTCATGCGTTTAAATTTAAAGTATATATCCTTGGTTGTATGACCATTTAAACCAGACTAACTTAGGTTTGTCATTGTCCTTTCCTGTTTGTACCAACACCAGCCTTTTCTGACTTTTTGGATTGTTTTATGTTTTTAATTTTGGAAGTCAATTTACGTCCACGAATCATCACAATGAAATTTGGGGGTGAGGAGCTATGTAGGTGTAGAGTATTTGCTCTTGTGTTTTTTGTGTTTCAGCTTTCTACCATGTTAGCTCCCGTGATGGACTGGCTGTTAGAATCCTTAAACAGCCCGGAGAAAGGAAGAAAGGAATAGGAATTCAAAACCACAGTAGTCCTGTCCAAGAGTGGATGTGGTTTGTAGTTGTGGCACTGTGGTCTTAGCAAATACAATATGCATCTTATTTAAAAATAAGGCTATCTTTTACATTTTAAAAACGGTTTGATGACCTGGAGTGTGGATTGCATAATGTAACTTACAGCCAGCCAGCCAGTGCAGCTGTGAAAACGTATCATACTTGCCTTGCTGACTGTATCTATTCTTGCCTTGGATCCCGTTTCCCATCAACCTTACCTCATATAGAACTTGAACTGTTTTGTGGCTGTTTTTTCTTTTTATTTGCTCCCACTTACTTTTCTATCTCATGTTGTTTGTGGTGATAAGTTTTTCTTCCCTTTGTTTTACTGTAGCTTCATTGCCTGTGTACTTGGTCAGTCTACATGGGTTTCCCTCCTACATATAACATAACATTACTTACTCTTTTGAATTCAGTTTTCTTTGTTCTGAATTACTAGATGCATTGGGTACTAATCACTGCAAGTAAATTGCGTTGAAGCAGCTTGTCCATACCAGGCCCAAAATACTAGATTTTTAGCCAATACTTGATTATTTCTCAGGGACGAAAAATCTGGTTGAGGCTATTAGCTGATGTTAGGTATGCTAAAGGCAAAGAAATTGGTTTGTCTACAAACTTGTTCATTTACAGACTATGGCATGACAGTTTTTCCTCTTTCTAAGCATATGCAAAAATGGAGTATTTTAGAAGCATTAGTCAAAAAGATTTGTGCAGTCAGGCACTGAGAAATGGTATGCCATTAGGCATGGTGGATTCCAGTTATCCACGCAGAGCTACTTGTTCATGGGCTGTACCTATATGAGTGTAGACTAGTTAACGATAAAAATTTTAAAAACCCAATCAATTAAGAAGAAGCACTAATGAAGAAGAATGTTAAAAGTCCATGTTGATAGTTAAAAAGTGTCTTCATTTCCCAAATGTTTGGGAATAGTACTATCTACTATGATAGGATGGAAGGCAGCTTTGGCTGGACCTGGTGAACAGCAAATTGAACATGAAGAGTGCACCCTAGCAGGATGAATGTAAACAGCATACTGGACTGAATTAGGCAAGACTGTAGCCAGCAGTTTAAGGGGAGGTATTGTTCCCCACTGTTTGATATTGAGAGAACACATCTACAGTGTTTGGTCTGGTTTTGGTTAGACTCCGTCCTAATGAAGATAGGGATATTCTGGAGTAAGCACAGCGTAAGGCTGTCAGCTTAGAGGGTTGGAGCACATAACAAAGAAGGCAAAGCTCAGAGAGAGGGGTGTGTTCAGTCTAAAGGGAAGGCTGAAGGGACAGATTACTGCTCTCCTCAACTAATGAGTGAGAAAATGCGGAGAAGACAAAGCCAAGCTCTTCTCATAGATGCCTGTTGATAGAATGGCAGGTAATGGGCATAAGTAGCAACAAGGGAAAAAATTGTGAATAGCTAAGATAATCAAACACTGGAACATTCTTGCTCCTGAGATTTCTATTTCCTGTCTCTAGTTGTTTGTTCACATTTGCTTGGTTTATATATGATTGGCTGTACACCCGATTTCTTTAACTTCACAAATTTGAAAGATTGTGTGCTATTTGTGTATACTGGGTTTTCTTGAAATGCCAGCAAAACCTAGAGACTTCATAGATTTGAATTCTCAATTAATCTATATTGCTCCCTGTGGAGCAAGAGTAAGGCATGTTTTTGAAATGTGTGCTGTGACCCACTGGCACCAATGGCCTGTGTTCTATTTCCCAGGCCTGACATCTAAATAAATTTACTGTTCCCGGGTCTGTTTCTGATCTAGCCATTCAGTATTTGTTTTTCCTATTAAGTGTTACATTTTTTAGCATTATGAGCCATCAAATGACAGTTTTACCTCTTTTCATGCTGTATTAATGCCATTATCTATTTATTTCTCAGGATTTTACTTGTCCTTTTCCTGTTTTCATATCTTTAGCCCAGTGTTTATCTACTGTTTCTGTACTCTTTTCCACTTAGCCATCTTTCTAGTCTGTTGCTGTGGTCTAGCATTGCCTATTTTCTGGAAATAGATAGACATTTGGATATGAGTAATAGATAAGCGTTTATTGTGGGTCCTTTGTTTCTTTGTCTTGTTTTACCGTTCTATTCCATTTATAATAAAGGACATCCTTAAGCAGCATCTTGCTGCTTGAGTAGTAGAGAGATAAAATTTACTGTCTACCGCATTACACATAATGGCTTTTAAGGCTAGAAATGGTGCTATGGTGCTATCAGTGTCTTTCCAAGATTAAACAGCCATGAAATACATTGAAAATGTATGGATAAGGGGGAGATACATGTCAGTATGGCTGCCCTAAAACAGTGTTGGTCAACATCATGATTTTGATTTGCCATAAATTCCTGTGCCAAGTGCTGCTCATTCTTTGATGAGTAATGTTGAGAATTACTGGTGCTTGGTTTGGATACCCCTTCATAGAATTAAGTTTGAGGTTGACTCTGAATTTTGATTCTGTTCGTGCATGCAAGGAAGCATTTCTTAGCATTCATTGGGTAGGAAGACTCAAGGAAGAGGCTGTGTTAAGTACAATTATTCAAATATTCCTGGAAGCATCAGCTGGAAAACAGATGTCAGCATTCACATGTAACAGTTGTGGCTGCAGTTCAGTTAAGATGCTCAGAAGATATGAAAGTGTGCATGTTTTTGGTAAGCTTTAGTTGTGTGTAAATAGTTACTCTTGTGAATAAAACCGAAATTTACTGACTTGCTTCAGAATATTTCACTAAGTAGATCTTGCCCTTTTACTGTTCTTAGTTGCTGTCTCTGATGGATTACAGGTCTTTGCATATGCTTTTTTTGTTGAATTCTCTGAAATCTGCATGACGAACACATTTTGAGTGTTACATAATGACTTTAGTAAGCTAATTTCTTCAATCCATACAACTTCTTTCAAAATGAGGGGAAAGAATTAAATTTGAAGCTGCTCCAAACCTACTGGAAAATAAATTCTGGAGTAGTGCCTCCAGTAGTGTCAGACTGAAGTAATGAGGTATACCAGGCTTTTGTAGTGATGGTACTCGGGCAAATAGATCAATTAGATTTGTGAACCTAAACTTAGTATCCTTTTCCTGAAAGCTCTTGCCTGTGTTCTGAAACACCAGCAATATAAATACGTTGATGAGTTTGTGTTAAACATTATTCAGACTCTTTAATTAGCTTGTACAGTAATTTAAGACCCTTATTTTACTTTGGTGTTATGAATACTTGCACCTGAGTTTAGCCCAAAATATGTAAGCATTCCTTTTGAACTCATAAGCATGATTTGTATGTGAAACTGGCAGATGAAATGGTTGAGTCATTGTGGCATTAATGTAATATCTGAGGCTTGCTTGAAGCCTTGCTTGTTTCAGATACACGACTCAGCGTGACCAGTAGATATACATGTTGTAAAATTCAGTCTGACCTGTTTTAATATTCAGCCTGTCACTGCTTGCTGTGTTGTCAGTTAGCACATTCATGTTGAAGTGTTTTATATGGTAGTTGCTGTCAGGGTAGAGCATTTCCATCTATGGCCATCAGCTTGTCGTGACTATCCTGTCTGCTAGAAGGATCTCTGTGCTGAAGTTCAGAGCTGTGGCACCAGCCTTGATCTGTTCAGGCATAACTGTAGTGTTCTTGCACAGAAGTTTTTGGTTTGGGGTACTGATCTGGTTGGAAAGGATTCCAGCAGGAAAGTCTCTTTTGTCTGGTTATGTGTGTGGTTACAGAAACAGCTGGGCTACGTGATAGTGCGGCAGTGAGACTGTGGACCTGGTAACTAGGCAGACCGTCGAAAGTGTTAAAACTTTTGTTAGAGATGATGTAAAAGTTAACAGTAAATCACAGCTACCATATATCCAAGGCATATCTGAACGTAAAATGCTAAGGCTGATGACTAGATACCCCTCAGGAAAGAAGGAAAGAAACCACAAACCAAAACAGCTTATGTGGTTGCCTGTGGTAAGAGTTTTATATCTAGTGACCCAGAAGGGCCCTGCAACTGCTTTTTCTCTAACATGGAGTTCTATTCACATAGGTAGGAGTCTCTCTGTACACAGTATAAATCATTCACTATGCCCAAATTGAGACTGCAGTAGTAGCATGCAGATTTAGCTTAAAACTGGCTTAAATTACAACCTTTTAAAAATGCCAGGTTACTTGTGTTTTTCTAGCACTTTTCAGTTATTATATATGGGTATAGTTGGGTTACTAGTTTACTTCAATTCCAGTAAAAAGTGCTACTTTTAGGTGATTTTAATTGGAGTGGTGTGCTTTGTTTTTGGGGTGAACTGTGGCATACATTCAACCAGCCACTAGGTTGATGGATTCATACCCCAAGAAGGCTGTGGTATGTAGGTTGCATCTGGTTGTGTAGGGAATGAGTGCTCCTGAGCTGTAGCAAGACATTAAGCTAGAGAGCTTCTTGATAGCTGCTTTGCAGATAGTCTTTGTTGAGCTTGTAATCATCAGACTTAGGAGAAGTCAGGTGATAACAAGTGATTTTCTGTAATAAGGATGAGAACTTTAGAAAGTAGCTGAATTAAGGTAATAAATGATGTTATGGTCAAATGAATGTCCGGGTCAGGAACTGGTCATTAGAACTGGATAGCCTCACAGAACATCAGGATGTGTTCAGATAGTCTCTAACCTTTTACCAAAATGCTGACACCCATCTCCCAGCCAAAGTCAGCCTGAGAGCCATAGGCTGAAATTCAGATTTTGGATGAATGGGTAGAGCTTCCGTGAGGCTACTGATACTTCTTTTGTATGTAAGAAGATTATTATTCCTCTACTGGGTTAGGGTAGTTGCTGTACCAGGCAAATAGACAGTTGGGTAACCTGTTTGCAACAGGGATGTCTAGGAATAGAAGCTTTTCAGTTATAGCCTGATTTTTCCGCAAGCGTGTTCTGGTTTTGAGCTGGCTGGCTAAGAATTTTGTAGAGTTGCCTTTGGTCCACTGTGTTTAAGTCATCCATGCATTTATTTCCTGTTTGCCCAATCCCTGTTTGAACTGGGATTTCTAACCTCTGTAGCCTTCTACAGCAGTGACTCTCCTAATTAAGAAGAAAATGTTTTCATGCACAGTAGATTATTAAAGCTTCTTAATGATTTAATTTGGCACCTTCTTGTTCTTGTAAGACACTGGGCAACTCTTGCCTTCTATGTTTTTTTTTTCATTCTTTCAGATTTAGGATCTTCCTTGAGTTGTTTTCCTTTCAGTGAGAAGTCTTCTCCATGAGTATAAATTGTTCATGTAACTCATCTGTTTTTCCCTTTCTCTGAAAAGTGAGTGATCTGAACATCTCATGATAGGCAAGATGCTGGTGAAGTATGGTTTTTTCTAGTGGCAAATGTGCTTTGTTTTATTTGATTACTTTATTTTTTTCCTCTTTGGTTATTGATAATAGAGTAGCTTTGATTTGAAAGAGTGAGAGAGTTGCAACTTGGGTCTTAAATTGTTATGTGTATTCTTTCCCCCCTGTTCATTACCTTGCATTTAGCACTAGTGATTTTGCCTACCACACTGCTTTACAATCAGTTTCTGTTTTCAGCTGTTGTGATTAGCAAGCACTCATTTCAGCAGTCACTCTCTCTTTGGCTGACTTATATATGTTGATCTGTGTCATTTTATTTTGGAACCTCTCTGGTAACTTCTCCTTATTGCGATAACAACAAACAACACATGATATTTTTCTCTTTAAATAATTACAAATCCCTCAGAGAACCTTTTCTCAAAATCTTTATTATAGGTAGTTTCTACAGCAGTCTTCAGTGAGTACAGTGTTTGAATGCCTTTTGGAAAAGTTAAGTGGGATATAGCAGTTTAATCAGGGTTGCTCAAAAAGTATGTGAACCCTTCAAAAGATTTCGGCAGTAGTCCTGTGAGATGTTACCTTTTCTTTGCAAAATCCGTGTTACTCCCCTCCCCACCTTTTTTTGTGTATATTTATTCAGCTGTAGTTTCTATCAATTTATTTAGTGATAGAGATAGGACTGTAGTCTGAGTAATTGTTCTCACCTTTTGCTTAAGTAATTGGTTGCAAATACTGAAATAAAAAATTGCTGACTGTCTTCAGAAATCTTAAGTGACTGCCACATGGCCCTAGTGATTTGTTCTAAAATCCTCTTGTGTTAGCACTTTGATGCAACATTTTTCCTCTGACCTGACCCCTAGAAAGAGAGCTTAGATGTGATTTTCCCTGATCTTTTCCTTACTGAACATCAGTGCAAAGAATTTATTCGGTGTTTTCCAGTTCAGGCTTCTTGGGTACTCTTTTACTTCTGGAAAATTTTACTGATTGTAAAATTGACAAGAATTGGGATTTTAGACAAACTGTTGCTCTGACATAGGTCAGTAGCCCATCTCTAACCAAAAACTGTATTGAAATATGTGTGAAACATCCCCCCAGTACAATGCCAGCACCTTTGTAGGTCAGAGACTTCCTAATAGTAGTAGTTACGGGGTTTTTGGAGTCTTTTAAGACTGGTTGTATGCATAATATGGTGAGTTTTTAAAATGCCTTCGTGCTTTCAAGCTTTTTGTTCTAGCTGCTCTATTTCTGTTCCTCCCACTGAGGTTGTTCTTTCTGAAGCCAGATGTTGAAGTAATGAGGGTTTTTTTAAATTTTTTTTATTCCCCATGGAATTTAAATATGCTTTTCTGGAGTGCTATCTGGACAATTGCATCTTGAGCTACGTTGCATGGCTCGGAGTTAGACTAGGATTTGCTTTTTCTTCAGAGAGTTCTCTAAGTGGTTGAAGTTGGCTCTGTTGTAAAAATTTGGCCCATCATTCACTGGTGGGTTGGTTTTGCTTTTTCCCCCTCTGGTTTGCACAACCTCAGTTGAAATCTTCAGCTACTACTTTACAGTCTCATTTCCATTATCTCACCTATGGTGTCACTTGAGTGGAAGTGATTGATTGTATACCATTAATAGGCTGTTTCTTCTGCCTGGGATGTGGAATTTAAATGTAGCCCCGTACCTGCTGAGGTAAATAATTCAGTTTCGATGCTGTGCTTTCCTAGCAGAATGTAGTTTTCTTTCGCTGAGGCAAATAAACCCCTTCTTGTTCCTGTATTTGTGTCTTAGGGTACTGTCTCCTAAATTTTGTTCATCTGTTCACATTTGAAGATGTCTCAGTTATGTATTGTCTCCAGAGTAGTCTTTCAAGTTTTTCCTTTTTATTTTTTGGCTTACAGCTTTTATAGTTGTACATGCTGGTCCTACTTTGGATGTCTATTTCCAATGCCCTGTTTTGGTGGAACTGTAGTTTTAGCCAGATTTCAGTGACTGCTTTTGATTTTTGTGCTTTTGCTCCAAGTGTACATAACTGTGACTTTGATCTTCTGTCACCTTAATTCCACATGTTATTAATGGCACTTGGTAAAAGCATTTAAATTCCAGTTTCTGTTTTTGTGAAAGTGGAGTTGAACTTTTTTTTTGAGGTAGTCATATAAATCACCTGGATTTCTGCAATTCATGATGAATTTAACTCTCTTATCATGGAGTTGACCTACAAGTATTACTTAGCTGTCTTAAGAGCTGTAGTAGTTGTCATCATTCTAAAGAAGTGCCTGCATTTTGCCTTTTATTTCTTCCAGCAGTTAAGCCTTGAACATAGCAATGGATCATAATTTATTTCAGCGTGAAGACTTTTAATAGGTGAGTGATGTAGCTTAAATTAAGAGGGACAGACAAAGCCTGGCTCAGGAAGGGCTGTTGAATATTGGTAGTGCTTCTGTTTCTGTCCACCTGAAATTTTGATGTGTGCGTACAACTACAAAGCCTTGAGCTTATTCTGCAGCAGTATTGAACATGCATTTTCTGCAAACTGGATCTCACTAGTTTGTAGGTTGGTTTTTTTGTTGTTGGTTGTGATTGTTTGTTTGTTTGTGTTTTTGTGGGGGTTTTTCATTTGTTTGGGGGGAGAGGGGTTGGTTGGTTTGTTTGGTTGTTGCTGGGTTGGGGGTTTGTTGGTTGGTTGGGGGTTTTTTTGTTTCAGTTTTGTTTTTCCCCCCAAATCTCAGCAATTCATCCAGTGATCAGTCTAATCAATTTCACAGGTTTCTAACAATTGTATTTCTATTGTAAAGCATCTTTTGCTGTTTCCAGTTTTGTGGTGTGAGTTTTCTCCTAGTTTTCCATTTTAAACCTATTTTTTTCGCTCTCTAAGTTACTCTTTTTGGGTAGTTTTTCATTTAGAAATGCTGACCGTGACATTGCCTACATGGTTTTTGTGTTTCTCCTTGCTGCTCCTACTTTTAGAAAACAAGCTACCTCATTTTGCACATTTTATGGGTAATTTTGTTGTCAAGTTTTATGGAGGTAGGAGCTATTTGCAGGGAAGTATATGCAGATTTTGCTTATGACTTTGATGCCTTAGGTTTTAACTTTTTTCAAACCCTGTACTGCCTAGTGCGTAACTTTAAAGTTTTGTATGGCCTGTTAGCTGCTGTTCTCTCATGCTGGTTAGACATAACAAACCCTCTCTAGGTTTGCTCTCCAAGGACACCTTGATTGTCCCATGCCCCAAAATGTGTAAACTAAAAGCCTCTGAAGAGGGGGGAAAATTTGGGGTAATTACATCATTAACTAAGGCTATAATTGGAGAATTAATGTGATATTCAAATAGACCAAACCTATAAAAGTGTGAAGAACCTGTGACCCAGTGTCCATCTTGGGTATGGCCTTTTGACTGCCCAGGGTGTACCTCTGAAGGCCTTTCAAATAAATATTTTTATTCTCTTATTCTTGTCTCTTTCTAGGTGGCCACCTCAAGGCATCAGTTTTTCCACAAAACCTAAGGCATTAACTTTGCACTAGTAGTTAAACACAAATTTTTTCTAATTTTTTTAATACTTAACGGTCCAGTTCATTAAAACCTAAGAGCTTTGTGGAAAAAGTAAATATATTTAGGCAAAAAGATACATGTTTTGAGTCTTAACTTTGCTGCATATTGTGTGCATGTACTATAATACAGCCCAAGTCTGTTTCTCTACTAAGGATTTGTGAAAATAGGAATAGTAAAGGTTTTGAGTCAGACCTAGGGTGTAGTCTTGGCATAGGCTCGTTTTTCTTATGCTCACATCTGTTCAAGTATATTTAAAACTTTAATAAAAGCTTTGTGTGCTTGTGATGCTTCTATCCTTGTAGAGAAAGAAAATATCTAGAATAAACCTGTGAAACTTTACAAAATGAATTAATTCTTTTCAGCAAAAGCTGAGATGCAGAAGAATCGAATTTTAAATTATTCAACCCTAGGGGAAAAAGTAAAATAGGTGAAAGAGAATACTGGATTAAATTAATCTTCAGTGTAACTGACTGATTTCCAGGGAGGTACAAGCCAACTGCATTGATAATACAGGTTTTTTTGGTAAGAAAACCTCTTTCATTCCAATTCAATGTTACCTTTATTGTGGTTCAAATGCTATTACATAATGGCATTTGGCTGTAAGGCTAACATAGGAAGGAATTAAAAGGTGGTCGCCTCTCTTCTAGGATTAATCTGGTTCACAGCTTTACTGTTTGGTCCTTGTCTTGCCTCCCCTGCCCCTGCTCAGTTAATGGACAACAGGACTTGAATAGTGTAAATGTGTAGAAGAATGTTGGAGCTTTATTCCTCTGGGCATCTTTACTGTCTGGGGATTTTAAGGGCTGTCCTCAAACAGTGGATAACTACACAAGTTGATGCTCTCTCTTCTAAAAATGCTGCCAAGTCTTGAAAACCTAATGACTGTTATAAAACCTGAAGAATAAATAGAGGCTTGAACTTTGAACATTTTCAGTCTCTTGTGAATGATCACGTGTTAATACAGGCTATGGATCCCTGAATCTGCACTAAGTATCACTGCAGTGCAAATATACAAGTTGAAAATTATTAGCAGTGTAAGGTTTATATTGCATTGTAGGCCTGATTTTATGTTCTTTAGTTTTCCTTTTGTATTTTAATTTTAGCATAGTGTATTCTGCTACAGGCAGCAAGGAGGTTGACCCAATAGAAAAGAAGAAAATGGAACTGCTAAGATTTTTTTCTCCATTGCTCAGTTTACTTGAATTATTCATTTCCTTAATATTCTTTTACAGATATACTTCTTAATTCTAATGCTTGATTACTCAGTTGCAGTTAGGTATGTCTGTCTCTTACCAAACGTGACATATTTTTCCCCTCTATAAAACCTTCTGGAAATGTGATGTGACAGAGTAGAAGATCTCAAACAGTACTGTTGCTGCTTTAGTCACAGCAGTGATTGAGTAGACTCACATTCTCTCTTACTGTGGGATCACTGTGCTGAAAGTCAGGTTTGAACTTAAACTGTACATTTAGTAGGAAGTCGGTTTAAGGAACATAGCTGGCAGATGATGCTTGAGATGAGGAAATAATTTTGGATAGCTAATGTTTGTTTTAACCCTGTTTCAGACCACACTACTTTTGTGAAGGGCAGCAAGTTGGTACAAGAGCAGTTTCCCCACAGGAAAGAAAATAAAAGTTCTTGGAGCAACTTATTAAGGTAAACAGATTGCAGTGGATTTCTGGATGGGTAAGTATAAATAAGCAGGATATTTCTACTTCTTGTATTTACCTTCCTGTATAAAGATTTTATAAAAAAGCACAGAAAGCTACTTCTAACCTTCCATGAGAATGAAATGATGTCACACATCAGTAAATACTCCAAGACATACCCAAATTATAACTATGTCTGTATTTTTCTTGTAGCATTTTAGCAGGATCGGTTTAACGTACTGATCTTTAGTAAAGATGGTTTTTAGAGCGATCTTAGGTCCTTTAGCTTTGATTATATCCAGGTTGACTATTATCATTTTTAATTCATGGTTGAATTGACAATTACGAAGAACAGATTCCCCAAACTGAACAATTATGAAAAGCAAACAGATCTCCCCAGGCAAAGTAGCTGTTGGGAGGTAGTCTGAATAAACACTGCTTGCTCTTAAAAAGAGAAAAGACAAAGTTACTGGAAGTTGCAGGAGCATGAGGTAGTAAGTCAGGACTTCGAATGAGCTGCCATTCTGTAGTGGCTACAAATGAGGGGTTGCTGTCCACTTTCAGCTGCTCAATAATATATCTATTCCTGTCGTGTGCAAGGGTTTCCTATATATCTCTTCCTTACTCCTTTGTTCCAGTCATTTTGTGGCTACCTAAGAAGCAGCGTGGCAGTGTGGGGTTGGGGAAAAATCGGTTGAATTTCAAAGTTGTTAACATTCTTAATAGGGCCGAAATGTAACAGAAATTCAGTTTTTCTTTCTGTATGCCTAACTCTCGATCTTGCTTTGCAGTCTAGCAAAAGCAGTGTTAGAAGATCATTGTGTGCATATGTGGGGTGGGAAAGGGACTGAGAGATCAGGATCATGTAATAAATAGCATTGAAAATTCTGTTTCCTGTGTATGTATGTATGGATAAAACCTTGTGATGTGTAGCGACTGTATTTTTTTGCTAGTATAGAATTAGGAAGTTAATGGAAGTTAATGGATGTTAAGACATTCGAAGAAGAGCATAGAAAAACTTTATCTTTTCTTTATGTTATCTCAGGAAGAAAAAGTAAAAGCTGGAACTATTAATTCTGTAGTTATTGTTAAGAACTGTTAATGGAAAGTTGTATCTTACTCTGAAGTTGGATGTGGTTTTTTCTTGCTTTATGTTTTTCTTCAAACAGCAGATCTGGAATGGACACGAGTCCTCTGGGAGGATTAGACTTGTCTGAACATACTTCTAGTCTGCTAGGGAACACCACCATGGCAGCAGGTCTTGCAAATGTAGGAAATACATTTGGAGGGCCACCAAGTTCTTTAGTTTCTAGACCTAATAAATTCCAAAACTTGCCTATAGAAGATGATGATGATGTAGTTTTTATTGAACCCATACAACCTCCGCAAAATTCTACGTCACTGGTAGCAGACCAAAGGAACACTGCATTTACATCATCAAAAAATGAAGAACTTAAAGGAAATGATTGCAAAATGCTTCCTTCTCCAAAAGACTTAAATTCTCAAAAGGGGAGTATAAGTGAAACTATTATTATTGATGATGAAGAAGACATTGAAACAAATCAAGGACAAGAGAAGAACGCTTCCGGTTTTAATGAACGAAGACTTCCAGAGTGTAAAAATAGAACCAACGAAATGGAATTCTCAGCTTCCAGTTTTTCAAGAAGTAAGGTAAATTCAGGAATAGGTAATAGTGGTATAACCACAGAACCAGACTCTGAAATTCAGATTGCTAATGTTACTACATTAGAAACAGGTGCTATGAGCTCTGTCAGTGACGGTCATTTAGAAAATGATGCTGATGGGTGTGACATGAACCTAATGATTACACATGTAACGTCACTGCAGAATGCCAGCTTGGGAGATGTATCTAACGGACTGCAGTCAAATAATTTTGGTGTTAATTTGCAAACATACACCCCATCTTTGACTTCACAGACCAAGACTGGTGTAGGACCTTTCAATCCTGGTAGAATGAACGCGGCTGGAGATGTATTTCAAAATGGAGAATCGGTGACTCATCATAATCCTGGTAAGTTGCAATTTTGAATGTTTCTTTTAAGGCTGAAAATAAATAGTGAAACACTAGATTATAGAATTTTTGATTGAAGTATTTTTGGCAATAGCACTGCTTAGTCTTTTAGCTTAATATATATGAAAGCTCTTGGTTCCTTTCATGCCCATCACTACCTTATCTGTGACTAGTTATCTGTAACTAGAACAAAATATGCTCAGTGACATAATACATTAGGAAAAACATCTTCACCAAAAGATTGTTAAGTATTGGAACAGGCTGCCCAAGAAAGTAGTCTCCAACCCTGGAGATATTTAAAAGAGGTGTAAATGTGGCACTCAGGGACATGGTTTAGAGAGAGTGCTGGGTTAATGGTTGGATTTGATGATCTTGAGTGTCTTTTCCAACCTAAATGATTCTGTGATTATATATGTGGTTTGGAAGATTTCTTCTAGATCAGTGTTAGTCTGTTCTCGTTCACTAAGTACCTCCACTCTATATGAAGCAGTAGGTACATAACAGGGAAATCTCTGTCCAGCACATTAATTTAGAGTCTAATGTCCCCGGTAAGCATTGGAGTACATATGATAGAATGGTTTGGATTGGAAGGGACATTTAAAGATCACATAATCCAACTACCCTGCCATGGCGAGGGCGTCTTTCACTGGATGAGGTTGCTCAAAGCCCCATCCAGCCTGACCTGGAACATTCTCATGGATGGGGCATTCACAGCTTCTCTGGGTAACCTGTTCCTGTGTCTTGCCACGTTCATTATAAAAGAATTATTCCTCATGTCCAATGTAAACCTACCCTCTTTCAATTTAAAGGCATTGTTTCTTGTCCCTTCTTGTCCTGTTGTTACAGGTCTTGTTAAACAGTCTCACTGCATCTTTTTCCATAACCCTCCTTTATGTGTTGAAAGGCTGCAATACGGTCTCCCCAGCCTTCTCCAGACTGAACAACTTCCAACTCTCTTTGCTTTTCTTCACAGGAGAGGTGTTCAAGCCTTCTGTCACTTTTTGTAACCCTCTTCTGTGCCTGCTTTAACAGGCCCATTTCTGTCTTGTACAGGGGATCTCAGAGCTAGGTGCAATACTCCAGGTGGGGTCTCAGCAGAGCAGAGAAGAGGGACAGAATCACCACATACTGAGATATGACTGACTTTTTGGGCTGTAAGCACATGTTCCTGGCTCATGTCCAATTTTTCATCTACCAGTCCCCCCACTTCTTCTCCACAGGGCTGCCCTCGATCCTTTCAGCCCCCAGTTTGTATTGATATTGAGGATTGCCCTGGTTGACCTTGTACTTGGCCTTGTTGAGCTTTGAGTTTCCCATGGGCTACTTCCTCCAGGCTGTCAAAGTCCCTCTGGATGGCATACTATCCCCTCTGGCTGACCAATTGCACCACTCAGTTTGGTGTTACCAGTAAGCTTGCTCAGAGTCTGCTTAATCTTACTCCCTGTATTGTTGAAGAAAATACTAAACAGTATCAGTCCCGGTACAGACCCTTGAGGGACACAGCTTGTTACTGGTTTCCACTTGGACATGGAGCCATGAACTGTAATTCTTGGGATGCAGTCATCCAGCCAATTCCTTATCCATCAAATATATATGTCTCCAATTCTGCAGCAAGAGCATTGTGGGGGACGATATCAAAGGTCTTGGGAGAGGTCCAAGTAGATGAAGCCCATGTAGATGTGCTTTGGACTGGAACTTAGATTTTGTTTCTCGTCAATGGAATCTAGCTTTGGTGCTTCAAAAATGCTCCAGAAAAAGAGCCAACACCTAGTGAATTGAGGATACAGTTTGCAGTTGTCCTGATCTGAACCAGGTTATTAATGCAAATGTGGCTCAATATGTTTCAAGAGCTCGATACATCTATGGCACTTCAGTACTGTCTTCCTCCCCACCTCTGCCCCAAGTTGTACTGACACATTTTTTTCAGCTTTTTAAAAAAGATCTAATTTGTGCAAGATGGCTCTGCAAATAAATGGTACAAATTACAGGAAAGAATAATTTTATAGCACTTTAGAGCAGCAATGAGTAAGAAAGAATGGGAGCAACCTGAAAAGCTGTAACAGTAAGAAGTAGTTGAACATGAAACTGTATACATGAAGCAAGTCTCATGAACTTGGCCATCACAGAGTTGCAGATAGGAACCTGAAGGATGGAGATGTAAGGGAGTGAGGTATGGAAACTCACCAGGAATTAAATAAGGAAGTGTGATAAACCTCAGTTCAAGGACATGAAAACTGGATTTTACAGATCCTTTGTAGCGAACTTAAAGCAAGGGAGGTAAAATGGCTGAGAAGTAAGATGTGAAGAAAAGGCATAATATAAAAATGGATATCAGTGAAGATGGGTTATGGAAAAAGTAAAAGAAAAAATAGTCAAGGTCTTTAGATGTTCTTCTGGTATGTTTGTGGAAGGAGAAATGCAGCAAAATGTTGAGGGGGGCTATCTGAGGCCTTAAGAAAGTAAGGAATAATTGAAATAACCTTAATGAGATATTATTACCTACCTTAATTAGGTATTAGTCATGGTGAAAATTTCAAACCCAAATGAGTAGCAACCTCAAGTTTTCATGAGTGGCAGTTGAGTGCTACTGGAATTACAGCAGATGTAGCTCTACTGCACATGCTGCACATTCCTGATAAGAGAGACAGTGTGCTTTCACTTGAAATCTAAAAGAAAAAAGGAGAATCTCCGAATGTTTTGAGGTGTTAAGGTGCTACTGGGATATTAGTATGTTTGAAGTAGTAGAAGTATAGAAAAGTTGGAAGAGGGGCACTTGAGTGAGTTTTAACTTTAGGCACTCTGGTAGCTTGTCTTAGTTTGTCAGTAAGGATATTCCTAAGGATATTTCCCCATAAGTGGGGCCTTCAAAGGTAAACCTCTTTAATGCTTTAAAGAAAAATGTGTTTTGTTCTGTGTCCTTTTCCCTTCACCTCTTTGTTCCAGCTCTTCTGTTTACCCTGAAGCACTACAACAGGTAAATTTCTAGCTTGTCTTAAATGCCTGAGTAGTAGGACATCCTTGACAGCTACAAACCCGCAGCAGAAAATTATCTTTTACCTGCTAAGTAATATATGTTGTTTCTTGCACTAACAAGGGTTGTTGGAACTTTGTCCCTAAATGGGTTTCAAAGCTATGCATCAGAATGTTGTTAATAAAATCCTTTGGGGAAAGAAAGGAATGCAGAAAAGAGGAGGAAAGGGTTCCTTCTATTTAATGAACAATTATGGCCCGAATAATGTCCCTTAAGAATAAGATATGGGCAGTTGCTCATGTCTGTAGATTAATTTTTTGTTATCTGAAGTCATAGAATTTAAAATCATCTTCCTTGTGTTTGGGTATTAGTTGTATATTAGTTGTAATAACACTCCAGGAATACACTGGATCAATGCAATAAGACATTCAGGGCTAGGTAAGTCCCAAGTGCTATCACAGTATTTGGTATAACTGACACACTATTGAGAATCTGTACAGATGTTTTTTATAATGCAAAATTGATTCTATTCAGTTTTAATTCCTGCTTAAGTAATGTGTTGTTAGTGGCAGTCTTCAGAAGGTCAACATTTCTAAATTCTGGTGATGATTACTTTAAATGAAAGCTTAAATTTCAGAGAAAAGCCTAGAAACGACATTTTTTTGGGGGATTTCTTTTTTCCCCAGAACTGTATCTTCTGCTCCAGACCAAGATACAGAGCATGTAATTTAACATATGATCTTTCTAGGTGTATTTCTTTGAGAGAAAATATTTTGCTTGCATTCATATTATGCAATTTACTCCTGTAGCAGGTTATGCTACAAAAGATTGGCCAAATATGACTTGGTTCCATGGTAGTTTATTTTCCAAAAATACAGATAGAAAAGTAGTAGAGTCTGAAACATGGGAACATGTATCTGTGTACTGCTAGAACTTAAGGGAATATTATTTTCTAGGTTAATTGATTTCTACTGAGGAAGACTTGTATCTCTCATGGCTTTGCAAGTTGCTACATTAACGGTTATCATTACATTGAAAAGGTTATTGAGAAATCCAGGAACTCTACAGGAATAAATTACATAGATGCAGATCTTGGATGTGGAGGCATGGTGTTTTGCTCTCCCTGCTATACAGTATAGTTCTCTTGCTTCAGGCTGGACTAGGACCCTGTTCTAGGGTTTATCACTATGACTGGGCACATGCTTGTTAAAGCTTTAGAACAAAATAACAAATGAAAATTTCAGATTTTGTGTTCTTCTAAATTTGCAGAGTTTGTCTCAAACATTGGTTTAGAAATTCTGTGTTGTCTGTTGGTCTCTTCTTTTAAATGCAGTTTTGTTTGTCTGAAGGTAAAATTGCCAGCTTACAAACTCAGTGCAAGTGAATTGAAATCTGCAAAACCTGTCACTAGCTGCAGGATGGGACCATCATGAAATTTGTTCATGTTCTGAAGCTTTGTAGCAATGGAGAGTGGTACCATCAAACAGGATTGTTTACATTAAACCTGAATTTAAAATACCTTTCTTCTGTTGTCAGTCCCTGCAGGAAAATTATTTTATGATTATGCATCTGTGAATACTATGCTGTACATATGTACGTGTCTCTTGATTTACTTTTATGTTTGTTTGGGTCTTTTGTCTTGAAGATTCTTGGATATCCCAGTCAGCTTCCTTTCCTAGGAATCAGAAACAACCAGGTGTGGATTCCTTGTCACCTGTGGCATCACTTCCTAAGCAAATTTTCCAGCCTTCTGCCCAGCAGCAGCCTTCTAAGCAGGTTAAAGTCACGTGTGCGAACTGCAAAAAGCCTTTACAAAAGGGACAGACTGCGTATCAGCGGAAAGGATCAGCTCACCTTTTCTGTTCCACTACCTGCCTCTCGTCATTTTCACACAAACCCACTCCAAAGAAACTTTGTGTCATGTGCAGAAAGTGAGTTTTTTATTTTGTTTTACTCTAGCAGCCAAAGCCAGTACTATTGAGAATCTCATGCCTGCATGAGATTTGCTCCATTAGTGATATAAAATCTGACCATATAATTGCTTTATATAGTGTCACTTCAGTGTTTGGAAATGTTGAATTCACTGTGTCTAAAAAAATAATACCAGCTTTTGAATTCAGAGTATGGGATATTGTTTTATTGAAAGCCAATACACTAAAAATAGCTCATTTTTCTTTTTTTTAAAGACAAGGTGTCCAAGTTATGGCATACCTTGTGACAAGATATACTTCATATATAAAGTCCTTTATGAAAAAAGTGGACCTTGTTTTGTGTAGAAAGCACTCATTTTGATAGATGAAGATGTAAAATCAAGAGGCTTTAAAAGGATGAGAAAGTGGTATTTGCAAGAGGCTGGAAGAAACTTGGAGAGTCCACTCTTGGCCATATGGGGAGAGGAGAAGCCTTGGATTTCATTTTCCCCATAAGTGGGGCAACTGGCAGTTTTGTAGCTGAAGATACCTGAAGTGGGCAGTACACAGAGAGTGACAAGCATAGCTAGAAGTGGCTTATTCTAAATTACTGGTTAGGTTTGACTTGTAGTTTTTCATGATTTGCCAGATGTGATATTGCCAAAGACAAGTCTTCTGTAGTTGTGTTCTTGTAGTGTTAAGTGTACAGAATAGCTGTACTATCTTTTTCAGTGTACTGTTTACTGAGCGTTTTGCATTTTTTCATATTCTCAGTCTGGTACACACTGCAGTGATGCTGGTGAAAGGATGAGTTCTCGCTGTACTAAAGAAGGCTTGCAATAAAGACTGCCTTTGTTAGTGTGTGCTCTGGAGAGCATGGTCTTTGCTCAGTCACAGATTTAAACTAGTGAAAAAACCCTTTTACTTCACTGTCCAGTGTGGTAGATTAGTGGCTAGTATTCAGATTCAAGATACTGGTCATTTTTTTTTTCCTTGGCACTCAGTAAAAATAAGCTGTAGAAAACATTGATATCCTGTATATTCTTACCTTGGTGCACTAAAAACCTAGGAAATCTAACATATTCTAGCTTTTTAAAAATAGGTGTAAAAGCTCAAATTCTCTGAACCCTTCCCTCTACAGGGCTGGTTAAAAGCAATCCTTGCTCTTTCTATTGACTTACTATGTGTTTTTACATTATTTTTTTTTAGACTTATCTGGTGACTACCATATTCAGCTAGCTGTATGATATGTAAAGATGAAGATTAGACAAGTCTTATTTCTGATTGACATGGCTAAATCCATGCTCCCTTGCCACTTTGGAGATACTTAAGCTGTGTATTGCAAGAGGCTACATACAAAACTGCCCTAAATGGAAAGGCTTAACTTTTTAATGATGAGGAAAATACCCTATTTCTAGCTTTTGAGGTTACTTAAAATAGTTTTAATGTATTTAATTTCCAGAAAATCTTTGTGAGGTCACCTTTGACAGTTTATGAAGTGATTTTAGTCTTTGCTTTTCCACTACTATACTCAATCACAGTTAAATAAAAGGTAGTATATGCACCAAATTGTTCCTGTGTAGCACTGTTCCTCTATATAACCCAATGGGAAAAGTCAAAATCCGTTGGTATTTTATTAGCAATCCCTTTTCTTGCATTCCTGTCAACTCTTCTGTAACTACATAAATAGCAAGCTCCTCAGGGCTCCTCAGGCTGCCTTTGTTTTGCAGAACAGGAATGGTAGCACTCCCTGACACAGATCTTAGTAGTTCTCCAAAGGGTAAGCCAAACTCTGCTGACTTCCTTGATGGAAGAAGGCAGGCTTACAGGTGTTTGTATTGGGGCTGTACAAGTTTATTTTCAAGGAAGTGTGTCTAGGGAAACATACATTTTCCCAGTGTTTTTTATCTTAGTTTTAGGGCTTATAGGTAGGAGTGTATGGGGCATGTGTTTTCCAACTGGTGATCCAAGTGTGCCCAATCAATTTTTTAATATATTCTGTCCAACAGCATTTCCTGTGTGTGAGTAATAGGTTTTGGATTTTTTGTGGGTTTTTTTGCTTAGAAGGCAAAGGAAGAGGCTTTTATTTCTTCTCCTTACTTCTTCTAATATGGTGTGCATTAGTTTGGGATAGTGTAAGTCTGATTAGAACAAAGTTTGTTAGATTTCAAATTAATTTTATTTCTGATTTAAATTGCATTAAATTGGCACAATTTCATGGACAACTGCATGAACTGCTCAGATGCTTTGGAACTTTAAAGTAATGAAATAACTGGAAATAACTTTTTAAAATTTTGAATGTTAAAAACTTCTAGGCACATTTGTGGTAGAGCTTTAAGCTTTTTGGTTGTAAGTTTGAGAAATATGAGAAAACAACATTCTCTCTTCTTCTCATCCTGTTCTGAGATTAATACTAGAAATGGTGGAGTCACCTACAAACAAAGACCATTTCTTGCTTTTTATTATAAATCTGAATTTTTCATATGAAACTTACATATAGCTTTTGTATAAAAGAAAAAACCATTACAAAATGGCAAGTTCAAATTTGCTGTGTTAGTTTTTTGTGTAAAATTGGATTTGCCATAACTCCATCTAATGGTACATTACTACTGCTTAGTTCTAGAATAATTTCATGGGAAAAATAGCCCAAATCTAAAGGAAAAAAATAGGCATTTACTCAGTAAAGACTTACTGAATCTTATGAGAAGTGCTCTTGTTTATATATGTATTTATACACAAGCACATGATTTAAAAAAAAATTTTTTTATATATTTCAGAGATATAACAACAATGAAAGGTACCATTGTTGCTCAAGTAGATTCAAGTGAGTCTTTCCAGGAGTTTTGCAGTACATCGTGTTTATCCTTCTATGAAGACAAACAGAATCCCTCAAAAGGAGCCTTGAATAAATCAAGATGCACGATCTGTGGTAAACTAACTGAGGTCTGGTTGATTGTTTTTTGTCTTTCTCAATGATGACATATTAAAAGTTATATACTGAAATAAGAGAACTGAAAATAAGAAAATGTAAAATCTTCAGTGTTTTCAGACACAGTGAGATATTAAAATATGCAGGCTTAATATTCACAAAGAGCAGCTGAAGGAAGAAAGTATTCCAGGAGGTTGATATTTGATATTTGTTTCAGAAACTTGAAGTGCCTTTTGCTGATAATGTTTTCTATTAGGCATAGAATCTTGGAATCATAACGCAGATCTCCCACATAAAAGAATTGCTGATGAAAAAATGTCAAGATCCACTGTATTACCTATTTTTTACTGTATGTTTTGAAAGGTAATGCAGATGGTTTTAGAGATCTGTGGAATGTGTGTAATTCTAAAATCTCATTAATGTGTATTTATGTATTCTTGATGCCTTCTTGATTACTGAGCGCAGCATAGTTCAGGCTACTACTTTACACAGCACATTCTCTGGCCAGTCTTCATATGCCAGGTTCTTTACCTGTAAATTGACCATTTTATAAAATGGCATAAATTGACCTTCTGCTTCCATACACAATTACCACATCCTTTCCTCTGGTCTTTTCTTCTAGGCAACAGAGTAGAGGAGTCTAAGAGTTTTTTCCTAGAACTTTGGAGACAACAGAAACATCTGTTTCTGTTTCTGTATTTCATGGTCATTTCAGGTTTTTAAATAGTGAGATAGTACAATCTAGTTATTTGAGTGTAAGACTTCTGGCTGGTCTACTAGTTTCAGGCAACTTTGTGCTTGTCTAGTGATAGAATACTTTTTTATTTTTATTTTTTAGATTCGTCACGAAGTTAGCTTTAAAAATATGACTCACAAGCTGTGCAGTGACCATTGCTTCAATAGATACAGGATGGCAAATGGTTTAATAATGAATTGCTGTGAGCATTGTGGGGAGTATTTGCCCAGTAAAGGAGCTGGAAACAATGTCCTTACTATTGATGGTCAGCAGAAAAGATTCTGCTGTCAGAACTGCGTTGGTGAATACAAGCAGGTAATGACTTCTTTATCTATAAATTAAAATTAAATGAACATTAATACTTCTTAAGTTTATCCTATTACTGATAGTATGGGTTTACTTCTCCTAAGAAGACATACGTAACAAAGACTTCTAAAAATGAAATTAATGCCAGTGAGAAAAAACTGTCTGCAATGAACCTTTTATTACTGTCTCATTCTGAAGTTGCTTTAAGAGCAATACTTGTTATTAATGAAAATACAATTGAAAATAAATTTTGATAATTTCTATTTCTTTCTGTTGGGTCTATCTGGAGTATATTAATACCAAGCAAAACACACAGGCTTACTGGTCCTTCAGTCATGGGTTTTTTTATATATAAAAGCTCACTTGTATGCAGTTGAAATATTAAAAAATATGCAGAACATACAGATTGGACATTGCTGTGAGAAAGCTTTAACTGGTTACAGTTTGGCTGTCTACTTGTACTATGTCTCATCTCCATTGTACAGCATAGGATTTAAAACATTGTTACTTTCATCCTTCCATGTGTTAGATTTTATGCTTTCATTTTATTTACTTGGTTTGTTTTTAATTTACTTTTAAGACTGTTAAGATAGCAGTAATTGTGTTAAAAAATAATTCCAAATCAAGAAATCTGATGCTGATGTCTTTTACATATTGCAGAGGCAGCTNCAGATGCACTTGGTCCCTTTGTCCATTCTTTAATGAAGACAAGAAATAACACTAGTCCAAACACAGACCCCTGAGGAACACCACTTGTCACCAATGTTTATCAGGACTCTGAATCAAATGACCAGCACCTTCTGGATGCAACCATCCAACCAATTCCTAATCCACCTAACAGTCCACCCATTGAATCCACCACTTTGCAATTTGGAAAGAAGAACATTGTGAGGGACCATGTCAAAAGCTTTACAGAAGTCCTGATAAACATCTATAGCCCTTCCCTTATCCACTGAGGTAGTTTACTCCATAACACAGACACTCAGTTGGTCAGACAGGATTTTCCCTTCTGTTAATAATACCCCAAACTCCTTACACTCCATGACTATTTGAAACTTACCAATTAAGAATGACACATAATCACCATTCCAAAACAGATGCACACAAGCACTCAAATTAGGCTTTTCACAGCTTATTATAGTTGCACAGTACCAAATATTTTGATAAAGGAATTAAGAACTTGCTTGCATAAAATCCGCTGTCAGAACTGAATGAACCAAAACAACGTTTCTCAATTTCAAAGGTTCTCACAATAATGCACAAACTTGACACTACTTGTGAAGATTCTTGGTACTGCAAACTGCTCCTCCTCCCCAAATTAAACCAGAACATACAACTTGCTACCCATATCCTTCTCATTCTCAAATACATATCTAAACACAAAATGGAACAATATGTGAACAAATACAGTATATTCTGTCATCGAAGTACAAATTTATTATTCAACCTCAAAATTCCGTGTTCATTTCATAATTCCATGTGCAGTGCAAGTTACACTGGTTGTGTGGGAATGTCTCATGTTCAAAGTTAATCTCCTGCACTTTTGTTTCTTCAAGAGACAGTATTCAACGTTTCTTCAAGTCTTTCCATGGCTTCTGGGCATGCCTACGTTTTTAGTAGCTTGAAAACCTATCCTGTCCCTTTTGGTACAGCTGTGGCAAAAAAATAACGCTTATGTTATGTTTCCAGTTAGGCTGTGGACACACGCACGTTTCCAGCTTTGCTCTTTACACACAGCACATATACAGGAACAGCCATCCCCAAAAGCATCAGAGCTCAGCAGCCAGTAAGAAAACACAAGCACACATGATGCAACATTAAAGAACTTTGCAACACGGCATTGCAATGCCTCTTCTCTTGGACCACTTGTTTCTTAAAAATGGGAAGAGAGGAAGATTGAACCCCCAGCGATGTGCAGCACTGGGGGCACTCACATATTCAAGTGTGCATTTCAAAACCAGAAACAGAAATTTCTTGCCAGTAAAACAGCACTGGCATACTTCAGAACACTACCCCTATAAACTCGGAGTAGAACATACCAAGTAAAAGAACTCAAATAATAAAAAANGCCCATGGCTGGGTCATGTCCAGCCTCCCATCCACCAGCACCCCCAAGTCCTTCTCAGCAGGGCTGCTCTTGATCTGTTCATCCCCGAGCCTGTGTTGATACTGGGGGATGCCCCAACCCAGGTGCATCAAGCACTCGGTGTTTGTCCTTTATCTGAACTTCTGTAAAGCCTTTGACATGGCTGAGATTCCCATGCACCCACTTCAAGCTTGTCTGGGTCCCTCTGGATGGCATCCCGTCGTTCAGGTGTGCCACTGCACCCTCAGCTTGGTGTCATTTGCAAACTTGCTGCAGATGCACTTGGTCCCTTTGTCCATTCTTTAATGAAGACAAGAAATAACACTAGTCCAAACACAGACCCCTGAGGAACACCACTTGTCACCAATGTTTATCAGGACTCTGAATCAAATGACCAGCACCTTCTGGATGCAACCATCCAACCAATTCCTAATCCACCTAACAGTCCACCCATTGAATCCACCACTTTGCAATTTGGAAAGAAGAACATTGTGAGGGACCATGTCAAAAGCTTTACAGAAGTCCTGATAAACATCTATAGCCCTTCCCTTATCCACTGAGGTAGTTTACTCCATAACACAAAGACACTCAGTTGGTCAGACAGGATTTTCCCTTCTGTTAATAATACCCCAAACTCCTTACACTCCATGACTATTTGAAACTTACCAATTAAGAATGACACATAATCACCATTCCAAAACAGATGCACACAAGCACTCAAATTAGGCTTTTCACAGCTTATTATAGTTGCACAGTACCAAATATTTTGATAAAGGAATTAAGAACTTGCTTGCATAAAATCCG
This sequence comes from Ifrita kowaldi, assembly GCA_013398055.1. NCBI lineage: Eukaryota > Metazoa > Chordata > Aves > Passeriformes > Cinclosomatidae > Ifrita > Ifrita kowaldi. The sequence goes on from VZRS01008070.1 coordinate 72,114, forward strand.
CTGTCAGAACTGAATGAACCAAAACAACGTTTCTCAATTTCAAAGGTTCTCACAATAATGCACAAACTTGACACTACTTGTGAAGATTCTTGGTACTGCAAACTGCTCCTCCTCCCCAAATTAAACCAGAACATACAACTTGCTACCCATATCCTTCTCATTCTCAAATACATATCTAAACACAAAATGGAACAATATGTGAACAAATACAGTATATTCTGTCATCGAAGTACAAATTTATTATTCAACCTCAAAATTCCGTGTTCATTTCATAATTCCATGTGCAGTGCAAGTTACACTGGTTGTGTGGGAATGTCTCATGTTCAAAGTTAATCTCCTGCACTTTTGTTTCTTCAAGAGACAGTATTCAACGTTTCTTCAAGTCTTTCCATGGCTTCTGGGCATGCCTACGTTTTTAGTAGCTTGAAAACCTATCCTGTCCCTTTTGGTACAGCTGTGGCAAAAAAATAACGCTTATGTTATGTTTCCAGTTAGGCTGTGGACACACGCACGTTTCCAGCTTTGCTCTTTACACACAGCACATATACAGGAACAGCCATCCCCAAAAGCATCAGAGCTCAGCAGCCAGTAAGAAAACACAAGCACACATGATGCAACATTAAAGAACTTTGCAACACGGCATTGCAATGCCTCTTCTCTTGGACCACTTGTTTCTTAAAAATGGGAAGAGAGGAAGATTGAACCCCCAGCGATGTGCAGCACTGGGGGCACTCACATATTCAAGTGTGCATTTCAAAACCAGAAACAGAAATTTCTTGCCAGTAAAACAGCACTGGCATACTTCAGAACACTACCCCTATAAACTCAGAGTAGAACATACCAAGTAAAAGAACTCAAATAATAAAAAACCCCAAATTCCCATATTCTATATCCTCCCCTGAAATATTTAATATTTCAGAGCTATCCTATTATACTGTAAATACTGTGATTAACATTTAAACCTTCCAGTCAGCATTAGCAACAGTTCAGAGCTAAGCTGCCTCTGCAATATGTAAAAGACATCAGCATCAGATTTCTTGATTTGGAATTATTTTTTAACACAATTACTGCTATCTTAACAGTCTTAAAAGTAAATTAAAAACAAACCAAGTAAATAAAATGAAAGCATAAAATCTAACACATGGAAGGATGAAAGTAACAATGTTTTAAATCCTATGCTGTACAATGGAGATGAGACATAGTACAAGTAGACAGCCAAACTGTAACCAGTTAAAGCTTTCTCACAGCAATGTCCAATCTGTATGTTCTGCATATTTTTTAATATTTCAACTGCATACAAGTGAGCTTTTATATATAAAAAAACCCATGACTGAAGGACCAGTAAGCCTGTGTGTTTTGCTTGGTATTAATATACTCCAGATAGACCCAACAGAAAGAAATAGAAATTATCAAAATTTATTTTCAATTGTATTTTCATTAATAACAAGTANAGGGAACTTAAAGGAATGATGAGGCAAGACTATTTACAAGAGCACGTAGTGATGGGATAAGGGGGAGTGGGTTTAGATTTAAAGAGAGTAGGTTTAGATTAGATATTAGGAAAAAAATGTTTCCTGTAATGCGTAGTGAGGCCCTGGAACAGGTTGCCCAGTTGAATGGGGCCCTGAGCAGCCTGGTCTAGTGGTAAGTGTCCCTGACCATGGCAGAGGGGATTGGAACTGGATGATCTTCCAACCCAAACCATTCTGTGATTCTGAGTGTATAAAGGTCAAGCTATAACACTGGAAGTTCTTTTAGTGTATGCTATAGGTGTCCAAAGTTGCTCAGGACACAAATACTTCAGAGTATTTAGTTGTCTAGCAGGGTTTATTTAGGTTCGAAGTTCATTTAGGTTTTTTGAGCTGAGTATGTTCGGGGAGTTCTGCTTTTTTAGAAAAGAAATTTAGACTGGAAAATGTCACTGACAACCCACCAAGCCACAACTGGTAAATTATGGGTTGTTTTGTTCAGTTGTAACAATGTTTCCTTGGAAATTACTAGATTTTGCTTTTAAAGGAGAACTGCTGAAGGAGAGATTTTTGGGAGAGTCATTATTACATACTGAAATAAACGTTATGAAAGAAATAACACAGAAAAAGTTGATGTCTTTTGATTCCAGCATTGTGTTGTACAACTAATTACTGTGTGTGACATAAGAGTTTTAGCAAATGTTTTCTGACAAATAGTTGTAAAATAAATAGGTCTTACTGGTATGAGCTTTGTATTAAGCAGTTCATATTGTAAATGTAATACACCTATCAATATTGCTATACATTTGTAGTAGTAATAAATGAAAACTCCTTCTTATTGTACCTATCTATATACTTATTCACAATTTTTTTTTAATAAATAATTCACTGATTTGAATTCACATAATTTTCCAATAACTCATCATGGACTTTTTTTTCTTCTTTTCTTGGAATGAAAAAGTTAAACTTGTGGGTAATAAAAATTACAGTGGCTTTCAGAATGACAAGTAATTGGATTACTGCAAGTAATCTGTCTGCTGCAAAGTATTTCTTTCCTTTTCTTTAAACACTTCCTGGGAGTAAGAAACAGAAAGTATTCCTGGGATGTAGAGTAGGTTTTTTCTTAAATGTCCTAAGTCACCGTTCAAGGTGATGGATGCACTTAGCTTCCTATGTACCAGTTTCAGAACCTGCTTTAAAAACGAGACACACATAATCTTTAATATTGCATTATGTGTTTTGATTTTCTGGGAGGCCATGGCTGTTCTTTCTTTCTTAAAACTTTAAGCGATTGCAGAGCTTAGCTGTCTTCTAGTATTAAAAAGTAATGAAATATAAATAATAATTTCTGAAATAATTAGAAAATAATAAATAGGCATAACATAACCAATGCTCACTGTAGTTATATGCAAGTTAATTTCTCTATGATACAACAGCCATTTGTGCATACAGCTAAGTGCAAGTCAAGCTTTTTAAAAAATGATAGTGATAAAATAATTTCTCCAAAAATAAAACAAGTGTGACAATTTAGATAAAATGTGAAAACAAAACTCTTATTGGAAGTGTTTATATTTTTTAAAACCTGAAGATGATAATTATTGCTAGATTATACACTCAAGCTGTTGCACTGAGGTTCAAACTCTTCACATGTAGAGAGTCAAGAGGGACTTAAAGAATTACACTAAACAAAATGAAAAAGACAACAAACGAAAAAACCACACTAGAAGAGAATGAAATTATATCTGAAGAGGAGGTGACTGAAATTGTATGTTGTTGTACAAATACTGAAATACCTTATTTCTTTGAGCAGACATTTCGTATAGTTGAAATGAAACTGTAACCATTAATAAAACTACTTTAGTGAATCATTTGCAAATTAGTATGTATGCACCAACTTGGAAGTGACCTCGACTATGCCTGCCATAAAGACCACAAGCACATACCTACGTTGTTTCAGTATTTCTGTTTCTGCTACTGTTGCATATTTTCTGTCTCCACAAAATTAGTTACTTCCTTTTCAAGGTAGTTCCCATGTTTGTGTCCTGGTTTGCTGGATTTGGGTACAGACTTGACAACCTTCTTTTAAGGAACAGGTGGAATATCCTGTGACTTAGCTTGTGCAACCAACCATACCTTTAATTTTCAGCTTTTCCATCTAAGCTAAAGCAGCGTCTGTGTCTGTTTGCTTCCTTGTCTGATTACTGCCTTGCTAGCTTAAAATGTTCCTTTAACTTTGTTTCAGTAACTAAAATTATTCTTAAAATGTCACCTGGGATTTGCTTGCTTCAGGGGCTTTTTGAAAGTGATGGTCTTCATCTACTACCAAAAAGGGGGATGGGGGCTCGGGTGGGGAGGGAAAGGAGCTCTAGCTATTTCTTCATAGGTTTTTTGATAGCTGTGGACTGGAGTGATACTGGATGAATGCAAGCCAAACAAGAGTTTTTCTATTTCGAGAGGATGCTTGCAGTGTCTTTTCATCTAGTGAAAATTTTTCAATACTGAATAAAAGTGCATTTGGTTACTTCTTGATTAGATGAAGACTTACTGTGAACATGCTTCAACAAGGCTATGCCATCCCTGTAAACTATTCACTTACAAGCAAAAGAGAAAAACCACCCTAGGCACTTGTGCTTCCTTGTTCAGTTTCTGATCCTTGCCAAGGAACTGCTTTTGTGAAACTCTTAAAACTCATTTGTCTGCTTTATCTCTTTGCAGGGGCTTGCGAGCCTTCACTGTATACAATAATATGCATATCAGCTCTGCAGTTAACAATTGCTTATGTAGAGTTTGTACTTTGTCTCATAAAGACAAAGTTACCTACTGGTTTAAATATCACCAGATGCTGTGATAGAATGTCCTGTCACTTAGCACTTCAGTGGAAGCATCTAGAGTTTTCTACTTTGTCTTGTCCAATGCAGTGTCTGGGGTTTTTTCTGTGTCTGTGCTTCTTTGCTATTAAGACAGTGTCCTTCCTGTCTTCCTTTTTATCTTGGTAGTATAATTAACTACAAAATCTACCACTTCCTGCTGTTGTTACTGTTTTATAAACTCTAATTTCCAAGTGTCTGTTTCAAGAGTAAGCACTCTCGTCAAAGTCAGTAATTGTGAGAGTTAAACAGCCCATTTACATTGAAATGTTAGAAATACTTTTCTTTTTTTAAATTTCTGGTCACTTTTAAAGAGAAATTCTGTGGTTTCAGCCAGATCAAACTGTGGTTTAATAGTGGAGTTTCTTCCTCACACAATAAACCACTTCTGTTTGCTTCAGGTAATAGTTTGGTATTAAGTAATCTCTGATAATACTGTAGAAGAGCACACTTCTGCAACTGGACATAGATGCTTTTTACCCCTGTTAAAAAGACAGAAATTTCTTTCTGTTAAAAGACAGAAATCTTTATCAACCAAGGAATAACAGTTTCCTCTTTCTTCCTGCTTAATGATGTGGGGAGGTTTTTTCAGACCTCTTGGTATTTATGATCCCAAGTTTCTTACATCTCTGATGCAAATTAAGTCTTAGAAATTATCCTGTTCTACCTTTTCTTCTACTGTTTATTTACTCCTGCTTTCTGGAACCATTTATTTTGCCATTTCTTCTTCAAATATCTGTCTTCCACCTGTAGAATTCACTGCACTTCAATAAAAGCTATGTAGTCAGATTCCTTAGACATCTGAATATCGTTCATTGTAACTGTTCAGAATACTATTGTGTCGATATTTTAGAAGATAAAATGAGATGTGTCCATCAGAAATGTTAAAATGGCTTTGTAGTTCTGAAGAAAACTACATAGGGCAGTCAAAATTGTGAAGTGTGATTTGCGAGGGTACACAGGAGGTTATTGGGAAGAGGAAGCAAGGAGGTGATATGACTAGGTATCCTGGTTGTGATGGATATAACCACATCCATACACTGGTGTGCCTGGAGTAATTACCTGGGTAGGGTTGAGGGGGAGAGAGAAAATGCAGAACAGAAACAGCTGAATCATTCAGTTAATGTAGAAGTAACTTGCTTTTTGAGGCAGGTGTTTTCAGCTCTGCTTTTCTCAAAGACAGGAAGACAAGTGTCTTGAGAGCGAGAACAAAACCAGCTGAAAGACAACACTGGCAGTTCGAGATGCCAAGGGAAAGTACTGGACAAGTTATCAATTTAGCCATTTGCAGAGTTGAGCTGATGGAATGTAAACGTAAATCACTTGGTGTTCAAGGGCCACAAAAGCAATTGCTTCATCCTTTGCTCTTAGGACTTAGGGCAAATGCTTTTGAGGAAGAGTTTACAGGTGTTACTCTTGGGGGGGAGATGATTTGGGTACAGCATTTTAAGAGAAAATAAGTTACACAGTTTCTTCTTTGCTGTTACAGATTCTGTTGCTATCTGGTTCTTTTCTCAGACATGCATGTTGCCTCTGGATCCATCAGACCATCCTTTCAAATGAATCTAAGGTAGTTTAGCTGCTATTTTCTTGATTACCTTTCTGAGGGATCTCTTTTATCATAGAATTCCATGTAGTGAATATATCTGCTTTTCTACTTACAGAAAATTTTATCTTTTTTCTGCTTTCTGTTTAAACACAGGCGTACTATGTGTCTGTCCTGGAATTTCCTGGTGTTTTTCTTAATTCTAATCCAAACCTGTTATTCCATAAAGCTACCAGGGAGGTTTGCCTGGATTGAGAAGTATTTAATAATCTGTTTTATCATGGAGTTTTAACTACAAAGCATTTCCTTAAACTGGAAGCACATCTTTGGGCTGCTACATAGCATTATAGCAATCAATGTTCTGATATTTTCTGTTGACTGGCCCTTGCATGGGAGAAGTTGTAGCAAGAATGCTTTCTTACACTGCTGGCATGTCCTTCATCATGGTCTTGTCAAGGCAGATGAAGCAGATGGTACTGCTTTTTTTCAGTCAATACTAAAAGTCTGTAGCACAGATACCTAGATTCAAGGCACTAACAGCTTTATTGAAGTACTCTTGTAGCCGAGAGCTTGAAGAACAGAGGTTTTCATTAGTTTCAGTTGCAAACAGAAAGGAGGCTTCTAATATGCCATGAAGTCATTGGTCTGACATTTATTTTGGAGTTTGATCCTTATTCTTTGTAGGGTACATGCAACAAAAGCTCTAGACTTCGGCTTACGTGATCCTTTCAGTAATATGTAAAGGAAGATCAAGATTCCTTCTAAAATCATAGCTGCTTATAGTGGAAAGAATAAAAATTCCTCAAAAAGCCTCTTAAGTGAATTTTATTTCCAGGAATTTGTATTTCTGTTGAAACGATTCCTTCAGTTCTGGAATATGTCACATTTATCTGCTTTGTCTTGCATTTTGGAAGCTGCTTTTGCAGTTGTGCATTTGTGTTGAACACTGTCTTAGTGAACGGAAGGGACATTTGAAATAGATCTAGAACAAGTGACGTGCTAGAGTTTTCACATCACATTGTTTTATGTCTTTTATCAGTCATGAGATACCTATAATGAAATAGATCTTCTAGGATTAAGTCTCTAAGGATATACAAACAAGTCATGAAAGAACAAGTTAGTTTAGAAGCAAATAAAATGAGAAGAATATTCAGATTTCTGCATCTACCATAGATTTTATGCTTAGGAAGAGGTTAAACATGCAATAGGATCTAGCAAAACTTAGGTCATCTCAATGCAGAATCTAGGTGGAGTAGTGAAGGAGAGGTGTAGTCAGACTACTGTGCATCAGACTTCCCCTCAGAGGGCACTGGGCCTTTATTCTCTTGAAATTTTGCTTCTGGATTAGCTAAATTTATTTGTATTTAGTAATTGATACAGTTTTCTTTACTAATTTGATTATGTTTAAACTTCAATTTTACTTAAAATTACAGTCCGTAAATGTGCATATGCTTTTGTAGGATGCTGTAGATGTGAATTTGTACATGGGAGGAAAATGCTTGATACTTTATCTTGTGGATGGGTTTGGTGTTAATTTCATCTTTGAAGGAAACTTGAAGCTGAAGCTAGTTTGACTGTTTAGGTTTTGTGAAGAGGTATTTTTCTCTACTGTTGGAATACCATGGGGGGAGCACAAGATGAAGCTAATGCTTTGTCTGAAATGGAAGATAATTGCCAAGAAAGCAGCTTTGGGGAAAAAGACTTGGGTGTCCCAGTGGAGAAGCTGAACTGGGGTTAGGAGGGTGCCCTTGCAGCAAAGATTGCCAGCTGCGTCCTGGGTTGTCTCATGGAATACCTGACCTCTGGAGGTCATCTTGTCCACCCCCAGCTCAAACAGGGTCACCTGCAGCAGGTCCTCCAGGACCACATCCATTTGAGTTTTTTAGTATCTCCGAGGATAAGGACTCCACAGCCTATGTGGGCAACCTATTGCTGTATTAGCAAGAGTATAGCCAGCGGGAGGGGGGAGGTGCTTTTCGTGCCCCACACCCCTCCATCCTTCTGCTCTGGAGACTGCTGCTGGAGTACCATGGCTGGTTTTGGATTTGACAGAATGAAAGTCATTGTCATACTGATGGAAGTTCCGTGGAGAGCTACCAAGGTGCTTAGATGGCTGGAGCACGTGACATAGTAGGACAGGCTCAGGAGATGTTACTTTGTTCAACCCTGAGAAGCATAAAGGGGATTAGTTACCTATTGGGAGGGGAGAGAAGAAGACAAAGCTGAACTCTGCTTAGAGTTGCACAGTGGAAGGAAGAAACAACTTGAAAACAAGGGGAATCTTATTTAGATAAAGAAAAAGCTTTTTTTTTTTCTTTTTTTTTCTTTTTTTTTTTTCTCCTCCTATAAGGATGGTGAAATCCTCCTGAGGGATTTTTGGACCACTTGCCCTTGGAGATGCTCAGATTTGACTGGACAAGGTCCTGAGCAAACACCTCTGGACCTGCTTTGAGCAGGAGGCTACGCCTGGCCTCAGGAGGTTTCCTCCAGTCGATATGATTCTGTTGTTTTGTTCTTCTGAAACAAAGAAGCAGAGATTTTTAAAATAAGGACTCAGGAAGTTTTGCATTTTTTGTTTTACTTAGTCAGTACTTTACTTGTCTTTACTTAGTCAGTAGTGGAGATTTTGGTGTTTTGTTCTGGTTTTCTGCTGGCAATGAAGATGATCTTGTGTCCTGCTATGAAGTATCACCAGTATTGACACAGCTTTACATTTTCCTTAATTTCTTTTCTGAACGCACTTTTCCTCGAGGATGGTTAAAATATTAAATTAAAAATGTACTTTAGTAAGAACCTGAGAAAGCTGTTACAGGCCTCATCAGGGATTGAGACTCCTGCAGTGATACAAGTGGGCATGCAGGGAGGAATAGAACAGGGCAGGAGCTTAGGATATTTTCCCCTGAGCATTCTCTTAGCTTCTGACTCTCAAGAGGTCAGGGCATCTCTTGAACTTTATGCAATGTTCCTGTATGCTATTTTTGGCAAATCTCTTTAATTAGTACGTGTCCAGTCTCCTTGTGAACACATACAAAGAGTTTTTCCATCTATGACTCTCTTTGGTAAGAGGTGCTGCTGGTCTGCTGTCTGTTACATTAAGATCTGCCTCCTGTTTATTTTGAAATTTCTGTTGATATCCATGTGATTTAGCATAATTGTTAATATTAGAAAATACACCAAGCAGTTGATCCATAGCCCTACATAATACCATTTTTGGTTCTGTCATTATTCTCTTAAGTTATCTTGTTTCCAGGCCAAAAATCCTTACCTCATAAGAATGCTCTTTGCCCCTCTATATTACTGTAGCTCTCCTTAGTTTAGTGAATCTTCTGTTTAAGGCAGCTAGAAGGGTACTTCAAGAGAAAGGGTTCTCATATGTTACTTTTTCTGCAGAATGAAGTTAGTAAAGCAGATTCTTAGGGACTAAAGAGAATATGCTGGGAAGAATTTGAGAGTAGAAATTTAAGTTAGCCGAGAAACTCAAGAGTCTCATCTGGAAATTTCACACTGATGAACAGAAAAAAAATCTTGGTTTGCATTATGGGTATTCAAAAACATTAGAGATATAGTGAGGGTCTCTGTTTATTTTGTCAATGGAGGAAGTCTCTGAGTTGGGCTCTTAAAAAATAAATGTTTGAGACACCTGTATAATGGTATAATTTCAGGTATGCATTCATTTTTTTCATAATAGTGTTGTACTCCTTTTTTTTTTTTTGAATGGTTTTAATATTTGAACTTGGAAGTTCAGGGAGTGCTGGAAAGAGAAATAAAAATGCAAGAAAAATGTTCAGCTTGAGGGAGATAGTGATTACAACATTTTAGGAGCCATACATTTAGAGAGGGTTTGGGGTTTCTAATTTTCTTTATTTCCGCCGTGCCCTGTCTTCTTCACTTGTGTAACAATATGTTTAAATTTCTAATAATGCAGAAATGCTCAAGCATACTTTTTAGTTGTTATTACAAGCATAAAATGAGAGCTTTGTTACTACAGTTTTGCTCCTACCCACAGAGTCATCTGCATAGTTGGCATGTTTTTTGGAAATTCATATTCTTTGTTGTCTTGATAAATTAGACCTAGGTTTGCTAGATTATTACTAGATATGAATAAAAATTTTTCTTCTTGCTTTTAAATCTGGAAGAGATAGAGTGAAGTTAGTAAACAAGTCCAGTGTTTTGAGGGTGTATGAAATTCAGAAGTGATTGACATGCTGTTGCACTGTTCTTTGTGTGCATGATCCTTTCTTGACATCACCTAAATGATGAGGAATTAGAGATGCTGGTTAGCAAAAGTTATTTCTGCATTCAAGGAATTTTTGTCAAAGCATGTAGTTTGCTGACACAATGACTTTTTTTTCCAATTATGCTCTGATCAATTTACTATAAATTAATTTTTTAAAACTTGTACTTTGTCTTGCTGTCTCTTGAAGTCACCATGGACTCTGTTGGATTCCTCTTTTGGATGTGGAACTTGTGAAAGTTTCATTGTTTTCTGATTATATCGCTGAATGCTCTTAGTTATTTGCCAGCATATTTGCATCAATGCTTCTAGATTTACATTTTGGTTTATTCTGGAGCTACCAGGGCTATTTGTGCAAGCAGATCTTTTTATGGTGGTTGTCCATTAAGGACGTTCCAAGAAATTAAGTCCGTTGTAAATTGTAGCCTCCTATATTGTTACTGGTAATATAACTCAGAGTTTTCTAGATGCCCTGCATTTGTCTCAGCCTGCCAGAGGAGATGACTGTGTAGCAGCAGAGTAGCTCCAACTCACAGAACAGTGTAACTGCTGCGTTTTGGTCTTGGTACTTAGTGTGAATTTTGTCAGTACTGTGGCTGATGAGGAAGATAATGATGTCCTGAGTAACATGTTTAAAGGCAAATGGAAAAAAAATTAAAATAGGAAGGAAGTATCCTAGAGTTGTGTTTTATACCCTCTTCTAGGTAGGAGTTTGATATTTTGACAGATACTCCTTTTTGGAGAAAATCCTCAGCAAAGGTTTCATCAAAACAGCATGTGGAAATTGTGAAGTTGTGTGGAATTTTTACTGGTCTCTGCAAGCTGCTACATCCAATTTGTGTCACAGGCATGTGGATTTGTGTGTTTTTATGTGGATGTTCTTAGTGTACAAAAGATGACATTATAAACCCATAAATTTCATCTCTAGCTCTGTCTGTAGGACTGGATTTAACTAGTTCTCAAATTTGGGTACTGAAAAATAGGAAGAGCAAAGATATCCTCTGAAGCTTCTCTTACTCTGAATGAAGTGAAGCACCTCTGAAACATGCTTTGCCTTTCCTTCCCCCTTGCATCCTTGAGAATGGGGAAAGAGGGAGAGAGAGTGCAAAAATCATTTCTTTAGAAGGGAAGAGATCTTAAGTGCCTAAGTGACGATTTTCTAATGTGTAGTAAGGTGAGAGTCTGTCTAGTAGGAGGCCCATCATTTCTGGTGAGGAATTTTCTTTATCACTGTCAAAACCATACTGTTTCTATGGGCAGAGAAGGTGTCTAGGTATTTTTTTCTGAAACTTGCTTTATGGTGCTGGAGATATTTGCCTGACATTGACATATGTAATGCATGTAGCACATCAGAGCTATTGATTTTGTATGTTGACTATGTCATTGGTATTTCTGCTCTGTGCAGCTTTTCTGTGCTTTTTATAGCACATTTGTTCCATTCTGTGGAAAACTGTTGATGGACTGTCTGCTGTGTTGAGAGATGTCAAAATTGAGTCTGTTATCAGGTTCATGGAGTCACAGTTCAGCATAGAAACTCTGTAGTGTGTTCCTCCTGCCTGGAGGATTGGCGATACAATTTTTTTCTCCCCAAAGTTTATTTATTCTTCATATTCATAACTTCTTTGCTGTGCAGGTGACTGCACAATGGAACAGATTGCCCAGAGGGGTTATGGAGTCTCCCTCACTGGAGATATTCATGAACCATCTGGATGCAGTCCTGTGCAATGTGCTTTAGGAAGACCCTGCTTGAACAGGGAGTTGGACCAAAGGTCTTTTCTATGCTTACCCATTTTGTGACTCACATTAGCCATACCAGGTTCCTGTTCCTTTCCTAACAACCATTGTCCCGTCAACAAGGAGAGAGGAATAGAGTTCTTCCAAACTCTTCAAGTTAGCACAACTTGCTGCATGCTCTTAGCGCAGTTCACAGTTTGCAGATGGTGGGGTTTGGTATGGAGTTGGGGTTTTTTGGTTGGTTTGAGTTTTTTGAAGGGGGTATATGTGTGTGTGTCTTTACATAGAATGTGAGTTTTAGCTGGCTTTTTCCCAGGAATAAAAGACCCAACCATAGTGCTAAATGTTCTTGACAGGATGATCAGGAGAGTTCATATAGGAAGGATCTGATGAGGGAGCAGATGACAGAAATACAACTTTTCCTTTGTGCTTTTTTTAGACCATAATGTAAGTCAAAAGCCAAGCATAGTTTTAACTAATGCATTGTTTTGCTTTGTTTTATGTTTTAGAAATGTGGCCAATTAACATCTTGTACTGGCTGCAGAGCTCAGTGCAGGTTTTTTGACATGACTCAGTGCATAGGACCTAATGGATATATGGAGCCATACTGCTCAACTGTATGCATGAACACACACAAATCAAAATATGCAAAATCACAAAGTAAGTGAAAAGGATGATGGATTTTCATCACTGCTAAGAGTAGACTTTTTTTTTAAGTTTGAACACTGGGGTGCGTGCGTTTGTTTTACAGTTAGTCAATGCAGATGTGCCTTTATAGTTTCTAACTTCTCAAAAAAAAAAAAAAAGAAAAAGACCATCTTCTATTGAACACCAGTAGATTACCCATGAGGATTCATTTTCCTCACTGGACGTTTTTCATGATGTTGGAAAAAATTTTCAGCTGTCCTAAGGCTTCCTGTGGAAAAAATGCTGGAGCATAATGTGTTCTGATGTGTCACAGAATGATAGTGCAGTTTTTTTGCACATGAATTCATATTCTCTGAATTCTTGTATGAATCCCACCCTGGATTTTTCTTTCAGTCAAGTAGGAGGTGGATAAGAAGGGAGGTAGTTATAATGCATATAGGTATTCTGTAGCTAAAGTTTTTGATCTGGTAAATAACTCAAAATGTGTGTTCTTCACTATGCAAAGCAGATCTCAACTTGAAGTTGAAAATGCTCCAGTGAATTTTATGGACAAAGGTGTATATTTATATTTAGTACTGATCTTTAGTGAAAGTATTTATCAAATCTGCAATTTCTTTTGTTTTGTGTGACTTGCAGAAGCTGACTGGAAAACAGACATCTTAGTTTTCTACATTGAAAAACTAGAAAGGGCTGACCTGTAATACAATTTTTTTTTCCTATTATTTTCTGTTTATTTTGTTTGTAAACTACATTTTTCTTTTAGGTATGGAAATTATTTGCCACTTTTGTAAACAAAACTCTTTACCTCAATATCAAGCCACAATGCCTGATGGAAAACTGTACAACTTTTGCAGTTCCAGTTGTGTAGCTAAATTTCAGGTTAGCTGTTGTGTTAAATCTTTTCCTCCGTAAATATTTGTGTGCCTGTGTTTGTGTTAAGTATTTGCATATTAAACTAACTTGCTTGTATATACATGCTTGAGAGTTACAATTAACGTAGCAGGTGCTTCTGGCTCATAACAATTTCTTTGATGAAAGTACTGTTTCGTGATTCTAACACTAGCTGCTGTCTTAAACTTATAAAATTGGGTAATAACAACCAGTTTCTGCTTTATATAGTTAGAAAACACAAAGCAGGATCACTGCTCATCTTATTTTTGCCGCCTCAGCCTCTTCATGGATGTGAGTCTTGCTGTTTTGCATTGAAGATCAACAACTTTAGCCTCTTTTGTACTAAATACTGTAGCAAAATTCTCATATTGAATGTAGTACTAACAAAGGTCTGCCATGGAGAACAGTGATTGCTTCTGAAATGAAAGGTTAGAGCCTCAGTCATGGACATAACTAGCTGTTTAAATTGTGGCCAGAAACTGGAGTGTTGCAAGGCTGATGACATGCACTCTGGATGAGGCTGCTATGCTTGTTAAAAGTGTCATATTTTCAGTATGACTTAAGGTTAAGTGAAATGTGTTGTAGCCATTAATCTCTAGGTGACCAAAGGATATTTTTAAAGAATATGTTTTAATTTTTGTATGTAAAAACATTTTTCCCAGATGTACGCTGGATAATTGGTAATTGCTTCCTCATGTGTTGTTCAACAGTTACAGCCATGCAGGGTTTTCCCATTTGTCATTGAACTTTGCTGTTTTCTGTCAACTGGACAGCAAATCAGTCTGTTAACTGCTTCTGGGTCTTGGGTAGGACCTCTATCATGTAGGCATGTTCTGTGTTTCCATCATAACCAATTTGGTAGGTGTCTGTCAGTGGAACCGATGAACAGAATAGCTGCATATTGTTAGTGTGTAATGACAGACCTGTAATACTTCTTGCAAACTCATTTAACATCTACTTTATTGTACATGATTTTACAATTAATTGCTAATTGCATCCCCAAGAGCTCTTGGAACAAATACAGTGAATGACAAATTCAACCTGGGCCTTCTTGGATTTGCACATAAGTCAACATTAAGCAATATTTTTGAATAGAACTGCCAGATCATTTAGTGCTGATTGTGGGTTTGTGGTCTTACTGAGACCTTGTGCTCATGTTTCCATTGCACTCTCAGTGCTGCACGTAGATCTCTCGTCAGTGTTGTAGTGGAGTTTAATTGAAGCAGCCTTGCAGTCTGTGAGTTCTCGGTAAAGACCAAGAAGGGGTAGGTGATCACTTGCTTACAGTTAGTTTGCTCTGCTGTTGGAGTTTGACTTTTGATAGCTTTTGTATAGCCACTGTGTAGAAGAATAAAATCCATTCACCATGAGGTTGGAGTTGAATGTATGAGAATAGCTTCTTTCCTCTGTTCATTTAGTGTTTAGGTGGAAAGGATGGTGTACCACAATGTGAGCACTGGACTGTAAGTGTTCCCTTGAGGCTTTTTTGTACCTAAGTGACATGTAAGGTATTGAATCTAAATTGGAAAAATGGTTGATTTACTATGGTGCTTTGTGTTTTTCACCGTTTACTAATGGAGATAACTGTTGTCTTAATTTTCTGGTTTCATATTCATCCCTTTTCTCTGCTGTGCCTGTTCTTCCTAGACTTTTTTCTTTAAGGGTTATCCTTCTAAGAACAGAGTATTTGCTATTTCAGGCCTCTGTTTCCTCCCTTCTGCAAATATTTCTGTCCTTTTGGTTTAGAAATGGGTACGTTTGTTTTACAGAACTTTAGGATTGATTATAATTTTATCTTACAAATAACCTTTTGCTTCTAGCTAGTTGTACTTTTAATGTATTGGAATATTGGAAAGATTCAGTTGAGCTGATTGTTGTACAGTGTATGTCCATATCTACGTTCTTTTTTGAGCGGCCAGCCTGTAAGAGCATTTGATCTTTCAAGAAAGAGAGTAAAAGAGAGAGAACAGCTGCTTTATGTGATTTTTGTTTGGTAGATGGTGGTAGAGTAGTGGGACTGAATCTTTCACGCTTTTTCTTGGAGGATGTTATTGCAGAGTTAAAGACAGAACCAAGGTGTATTGTTTTAAACCAGTAATGCAACTGGTACTTTTACTGGGTCAGTTGAAGATCTTGTTGTTTAGGGGAAAAATAAGCTACTGATTATTTATTGTGAACTGGACATTCCTGAACTGGAGGTGCTGGGTATACTTGCTTCTTGATTTCTTTTTGTTTTCAACGAGAGCTCCCACTGTGCTTCCATAACCCACGTAGCAGCATGTGTCCAGCATGGTGTTTGCTCTGTGAAGAAACCTGCAATTGCTGAAGTGCATAGGTTGGATCTTGCAGTTAAAAATGCTTTTGTGGCTCTCATGTTAGTGCAAGTCTTCAGCTATTTAGGGCAGCCAAAGTGAAGCAAACCTTGCTGAGCCACAGGGACATTTGCTGGATATAATGGGAAAAATGTGATAATACTGTGTGTGGGTATCAGAAAAAAGTTGTTATAGAAGTTATACATATATATAAAGTTGTTAGGGGCCAATGGGCTATTGAAGTAAAGGTGTCATCTTTCTGCTGCCTGGCATTTGGTTCCCAGGTCCTGCCTGTGATTGGGAAGTGTGTATCACTACTTAATGTCTGCAAACTCTTGATACAGAGTTAATGCATCTGCATAAAATGATAATGTTTGCTTGGCCATCTAGCACTCAGCAGTACCAGCTCTCACAGATCAGGGTTTATATCAGCAATAAGTCTCAACACAATTTTTTACTTATTTTTTAGTGTAGGTGAACCCTTACTAACATGAGAGTCCGAAGAAAGTATCTGTACAAGTTCTGTAACAGAAATGTTTTGAATTCTCACTGTTACATGCTAGAGAGGTAGTAACAAATCTGCCTGAAGAGAACTTGCCTTTATATTTGTTTTGTTGCAAATAGTGTGGGAAAGTTAGTTGAGAAGACAGATGTAAGAAGTTTGTCCTGGATTCTTCAAGTGTCTGTGGTTAACTACTGATTCAAATTTTTTGTCTTGAGCATCACATCCGTAATACACCGATAGTTTTTGCTTAATTGGGGAATATGCAAAAGGCTGTGTACTGTAGGCACATATAAGACATACTGAAAGACACAGGTACTGTATAATTGAGTTCTCTTATCTACTGATTGCCTCAGAAATGCATTAACGAAATTACTCAATTACTGAATTAGATTCTCATACCTGCACGTTCTATCTCTAGTATTTTTCTCTGTCTTAAAACCCTGAATTGTTTAGGGGCTGGCTGTGTGAATAATTGCATCTTCCTGCCATGGGATTCAGGCTACCTAGGGCTGTTAGCTAGTTTTTTCTTAATCTGAGTAGATTTTCTCGCTGAAAGCCTTTTACTTTAGTATTTTGTGTTTTCAAGTGGTATGCTTACGTAATATGTTGATAATCTGCCTTGGTGAGGTTTGGATTTGAAAATGTTTGTTGGTCTTTGTCACCAAAATAACGCAAACTGTGAAATGTATTTATCTGAAAATACATGTTTTGTGGTTAATAAAAATGATCAGTTTTGGGATACTTTTTCTTAATTTTTACAAAAAAGGTATTTATGCTTAAATAAAATGCATTAGAAAGGTAAGGTAAAAAAATATGACTTAAAGTAATTCTGGTGGAAGCAAGGGTAAAGATTGAAAATTGAAAAACCTGAGATGACAAGGGAAAAGGAATTAAGGTAAAGAACCAACCTGCTCTGCTTTTGCCAGAAATGCTCTTGAATTTATAGATAAAATTCTCAAACACTGTAAGCTTAATTGAAAAGAACCCCACATTTTAAAAGTAGCTTTGTTTTTTAGTGATGTATGTATTTATATTTATGTTTTTCAGACTCTCAGTGTTCAGTCTTCAACAAATGGTCAGTTCATCTCTCCCGGTGATATTCAGCTGAAATGTAATTATTGCAAAAGTTCTTTCTGCTCAAAGCCAGAAGTACTGGAATGGGAGGTAAGGGGGGGTGTTGGTGTTGTTATTATTAGAATGATAATGTGTTTAAAAGTTTAAACATAGAACTCTCATACAGTTTTTCTAGCTATTTTATAAGGTATTGAAGCTTCTTTAAAAAGGTTCGGTTAAAATCTACCTGGTTCTGTAGAATATCATTTAACTTAAGTATGGATAAAAGTGAAAGCCTTTGTTCATAAATAGTAACTGTGGAATTTAAAGAAAAATGTATTTTCTCAATCAGCTGTAAGACTGAAATCTGCTATCATCTTCAGTTATTGTAGATATGATAGACCATTATTACACTTCTGTATGAACTGAGAGAGGTATCTAAAGAGGATATGCTAAGTTTGAGTGGCATATTTTCTGTTCAGTGTTTTCATGTGAAATGACGAGTATTTGTATCACTGTCAGCTTAATTTGGATTTGTAAATTTTAACATTAGAAGTCATATCCTAATTATGTGTTTGCTGTTCAGTTTACATTGTAAGTTGTCTTAATGGCAATTATTATTTCAATTTGCACTAGACAGACTTCAATATTTTATCCATTAACCTTCTTCCCGATGCTTTGCAACTTTGCATTTAGAACAAAGTGTATCAGTTCTGCAGCAGAGCATGTTCTGATGATTATAAGAAACTGCACTGCATAGTTACATACTGTGAATACTGTCAAGAAGAGAAAACGCTCCATGAAACAGTGAATTTCTCTGGTATCAAAAGACCCTTTTGCAGTGAAGGTATGTATGGATGTATTTGGTTTTTTTTCCTGAGGCACTGGTCATTGTTCTACCGCGGTTGACTTACTTTGTTAATAGATAATGTTAAAATTTAAGGTAACAACTCATTCTGTTGTACTTACTTGAGGCTAAACCAGAAGTCTTTTCATTACTATTACTGAAGTGATTGTACCTGTTATTATTAGTGCATGTACCTTTTAATTTATCTGAGCTGCCTTTAGAGCTTTTCACCACTTATTCCCGGTTAAGGGTAGCGCTCTTCAATGTGTGTGTATAAATACATACACGTATGTATGGACATTGCATATATACATATGCACAAAAAAATTACACTTTTTTTTTTAAATGTGTGCAGTAGTGCATATGCAACATTAACTGCACTGATGAACACCAAGCTTTCTCTTTGGTTAGTATTTTCCAAATTAAGTACAACAGTGGACGTTCTATGTTGGCTTAGAATGGTTACTTAAGCAATAACTTGAATGATGCCTGCTGATGTGTGTTGATTACTGTCACAACAATTTGCTTGACTAATTACTTGAATTTTCAAAAAGAAAATAAACTAAAAGAGAACTCTGTGGGCCTAGGATTCTTTTAAGTTGCATTAAAGCAAGGTTTTAATAGAAAAAGCAGAATAGAGTTAACAAGGATCTATCCTTTCCACTTCTGGTGAGCTCTCCTTTGATACTGGTATTTAATCATGATCTTAGAAGTTTAACTACAGGTTTGGATGACCTATCATTCACAAATATGGTGAATATTTTTTTCTTTAGTTATAAGAGCGACATTTTCAATGTCATTTGGTAAAACCTGTAGAAGATCTCTGCTTTTAGACACATTAAATAGTAGATGTGCCAGTTTACTTGTAGGAGGATCCTGTTAAGCTGGAGGAGTGCAGGGCTGGAGGCCGGCTTCCCTCCATGCCATTCCTTTACAACTCAGGACTCTGCAATCTTTTGTTTCTGAAGAATGGAGTGGGGTGTTCTGGACTGCGAAGTGGTAGCTGGAGAGTAAAAAATGGACAAATTAAGGCTCAGCATTACAGTGTATCATTGCATTGCTCAGCAACCTCTGGCTAGAAACTGTTTCTGTGAATGAAACAATTCCACAGAATACATTCAAACAAGAGCAAGATGCTTTTCTGGGGATTAAGGTATATGCTTGTATTACTGTGAATATTTGCAACTCCCTCATTTTAAAACCTGATGGCTGTTACAATGAAATGAATAGGATTCATAATGCCAGCTATGCCATTACTAGTTCTGTATGAGGAAGCTTGAAGTAAGTGAGGACTCGTTTCCTATTGGAAAATTTGAGGAAGAAAAGAAATAAAAACAGTCTCTCCTGTGTAAATATAGATACTGAGTGGGGGGAATCTGTTGCCAGATGTCATAGTGTGGGTCTTGAGTTTGCAGGTGCTGGTCTGCCAGCTCAAGAGCAAATACTGTATTTGTGAGGGTGAATATGCAAAATGTTACCATAAAGACAAAGTTTATCAGCTTACTGTGATGATCTGAACCATGAGTAATAGAGAGAGGATAGTCAAAAGCACCATTAAGTAGATTGTAACTTGAATAAATACAGTGTATACCTGCCAGTTGTAGCTGAGGTGTACTTTGTGATGCATATGACAGAGGGCTGTATGTGTTCCTGTTGCAAATAAACCAGTGACCTGGACAGAAATTCTGAAGGAACCCTAGACCATTTATTTTGAAGGAAAACCATCATTTGTCATCAATGGCTGCAGAAATAGTGCAATCCAAGAATTAATAGTGCTTAGATCTGACGTGGGAAGGAGAGGGCCAGGACTTTTGGTGGACTGAGTGGAGATCAACAAATAAAAGTTCGGCCATCAGACATGGTAGATTTTTCTTCCTCCATTTCCAGGCACCTAAACATAACCAGTTTGTCCTTAATTTCAAAGCCTTTTTCCAGATACATGTCTAACTGTTTGTGAGTTAACAAAACCAGTACAAGTAACAAATACTTGCTGGATATGGAGGCCATTCTGTTTTGATATTGCAAAGTGTTCCAGGAACCTCACCAACACAGATTATTTTTTTGAGCATGCAATTATTCTTCATCAGAAGACAATGTAATCACAGTTTGAGAAGGAATAGCCAAAGGTACTCAGTCACAAAAGTTGCTGGCATTTTTGGAAGAAATTGAACTTTCAAGGGTAAATGTGGGGAATTTTCAACCAGAAGTTAAACACGTGTTGAAATTTCTGCAAGTGTGCTTATTTGTTCATCTTCATGCAAACTGATGGGAAAGCATATATAAGATCAACATCAAATATCTCTTGACTCCTCACAGCTGCCCAGCTGGAGTACTGAAGATGTCATTGCTCACATTCTTTATACCTGAGGGGTTTTTTTCTCACACATGCATATACATTATATATTTACACACAAACCCTGGCACCCACATTAAAGTCTCTTGGATCAGTATTTCTGTGTGGTTTTGTTCCAACTCTGTTTCTTTATATGTTTCTCTTGAGACACTTAAAAATATGTTCAGGGAGTAGCTGAAACCTCCATTACAATAAGGTGTAATTAGAACTGACCTAGATTCTGTGCTAAAGATGGTTATTAATTCTTTCATGGAGTATAGTATGTTTTTTCTGGTTTTGTCCAAAAATCAGATGCTATGTGAGGAATGAACAACCTGAATGGACTAGATGTAAGAGTTTAATCTGTTCCTCTGATGCTGAGGCTTTGGAAATTAAACTGTCCTGGTGTTTTGCCTCTAGAATGCTGCATTCCAAAATATCTGTATCTCAGTTGAACAAGGATACGTATTATGTATGCTAAAGTAAGAAGTAGCTTGTGGATTTTTATGTATGCGTAGTTGCATGAGTGACAATTGAGGATAGGCTGTACAAGTTTTTAATCCTGAGGAAATCTTCAAGTTACTGGGTTTGGGGATTTTGGGGAGTGGAGTTTTTTTTGGTTTTGTTATTCCTTCTGAGAATCTGGCAGAACGAATCAGTTTTTGGCAATCCAGCAATGAAACTATTTTATGATGAGTATCACCATAATTTTATTTTACTTGTAGACTTATTTAATTCATCTTTCCAGTAGAACTAAGTGCTATGACTTAAACAACACAGGCTTAATAATTTTGTCATGCAGATTTTAATAACACTGATTCATATCTGGTAATCTGCTTCTAGGAAGGAGAAGGTCATTAAGCTGCGGAGTAACTCGGTTATCTGATGCATGGGAATTCTTTTCAAGTGGATAATACAGATAATAGACAGCTGTGAAACTAGCAACTGTACTATCACCTTGACAGCAGGCTAGTAACTTCCTGGGAATTACCGTTTCTGCAAATGGAACTCAATGTAGACATTGAGTTTTCTCTGAAAACGTCTCTGACGTTTCATCTAAGTAGAGAGAATCTCTTTTAAAATACTGTACAGCCAATAAGTGGAAAAATAAATTTAGGAAATTAAGTATTGTACCTTCCTCTAGGAAAGGTGTATATTCAGTTAAAGCATTATAGATTTTAGAGTGGGACTTTCCAACCGCTATTGCACAGTGGATTGTTTGGTAAAGTATACTATTAAATGATTAATTGATTAATTTTTAGGTTTATGTGAAAATACTACAGGTACTGAGATAGCCTAAACACGTGTGTGTTAAATTTTATACAGGTGCTTACATATCAGTGTTTCACAATCAAGTGGGATATTTATATATCATACTTCATATATATCATACCTCATATTTATAGCCATTCCTGTTGTTATTAGAAACAGCAAAAAAAAAAATTTGAAAACTGACATGTGTTGCTAAGACTTGGTTATAGTTGCTGTCTCCCGCTAGACAAAGGAAGTTGCCATCAAGCCTGCATTAATCTCTTTGCTCCTGATGTTTGGTCTCATTATTTTTAAAGTGAGAGCTACAGAAACTATTTAAACACAGCTTTTTTTAATAGTTTACATTAGCGACTATCTGTTTTAGAGACACCAATACTGCTTTTAAAAATAAAATGTACAGAATTTGGCCTAGCATACAGAAATTTTTTAAGACAGTACAAAATCATCATTTTACGCACTCGTGGATTTGTGCTTCACAGAGTTGTTATGTCCCTTTCTACAGCTCTTGATAGAGGCCTACCATGTTGAAATAACTTGTTCTTGCTGTGGTGCTTAGTCTGGTTTTGCTCATGACCACTTGTTTTGGCAGTGTCCCTCTTGAGATAAATTCTAACCTGAAATGTCAGTTTCCTTGTGGCTTTCATTTGAAGTTTTATTTGGTCCTGAGTTGGGATATCCTGGCAAAAGGGGACAAGTGAAAAGCAGAACTTGTCTTAAATACTGCAAAATGCATGATCTGCAAAAATGCTCTTTCGCAATTGCAAGAGTCTTATTGCTACTGCAGGAAGATATTCCTTTCTCACGAATTGAGTTAGTAGAAAAGTAGCAGTGAACGTTGGAGGGTTTTAGAGGTGCCTGGGCTATTCTGAGACACTATGACCTCCATTGGCTGCTAGGGACAGAAGTTACAATGGGACATCGTGGCATCCCTTTGAGCCATGGCAGTTTTCTTCAGGGAGCTCTGATGGCACAGCACAGTTACTCAGGCCATGTAATCTGATTAAGTAGTCTGGTTTTAAATCTTGGAACTGCAGATGACTATTCCAAACAAATTCTGTTACTGTAAAAGCTAAAATAATCTTTTTTGCATATAAAAATGAGTTAAGGCAAAAGGGACAGCATATTCAATTCTGACAAGTCACTTGGGAAATATTTAACAGGCTCCCTTGCTACAGAAGCACCAAATGAAGGCTCTTGGCTGTGCTGAAGGAAAGCATAGACAAATGCACATGGAAGGGCTGGACAGTTGGTTCTTGTGGTATTCCACTTGTGGAGGAGTCTCATCATAGATGTAGTTTCCAGTTAGTACTTCTTGGATGCACCTCTTCTGAAATTACTTGACAGTTTTAACTTGTTAACCTGGATGTTGACATTTCTGACAGTGTTCTTGTAGTTGAGAAATGGAAAGATAGAACTATGCTGTGGAAGAGATTATGTTTATCTTCCTTCTGTCTGTAGAGGGAGAACATTGATAGTGTTCACGTAACATAATTTAAATTTTCTGTACATGTATTGAGTCTTAACATTTTTGTTTTTCTTTGTGGAGAGATAATTTGTAACACAGTAAAGAATATCAAGTGAAATCCTGTGCATTGTTTGACCCCAGTGGTCCTTGTTAGATTATCATTCTTCAGTGTTAATTCCACTGTTGTGTCTTTTAAAGAGATTTGAGATACTTCTTTAAGCAAAGACAGCACTGACTGCTGCAGATAAGGGATGATGAAATTTAACATGCTGGGATTATGAGCACGAAAGGAAGAAAGCTTATAGAGATGCTTCTTACTAACCTGAAAGAATAATCAACTTGAAAAGATTTAAGAATAAGCAAAACATGAGTAACTGGATTGGAGTAGGAGGGAGGAGAATGGAAGGAGATAGTAACCTAATATGAGGAAATACTAGGATTAACTGAGGTTGTGTGAAAGTTGGATTGAATAAAAATAAAAGGTTCTTAAGGTGAAGACAAGGAAGGAAGGGATGTACACAGCTTCTCTTGACACAGAGAAGGTAGGGTCTACTTTAACAGTAATCCAAGCAGGACCCAGAATTAGGATACATTGCACTTGTTTTCCTAAAAATAATGATGTTTATTATGAATCCTGAGACAGTAGGTGATAGCTGTGTGGGTATGGAAGAGGTTTTGCGTGTGAAACAGTGCAGAGGGAGATACAGCAGAAAGATCTGGATGGAACATAGCTCCAGAAATAATCTGAGCTGTAGCTTGCGATGCTACTGGCCAGTTGTTATTCTTCTCTAGAACAGGTAACAGTTGAAGTTATTACAAGATAAGAGAACAGCAAGTCTTGCATGTTCCTTGAAGGACAAAGGTAGTTTAGTAAGGACAGCCTTTCAGAGGCAAAAAAACTAATTGCTTTTAGGATGGAACAGTTACTTTCTGTAGAAGGTATTATTCCCTGTGGTAAAAAGGGACTGGTGTTGAGGAGTCAGGATTATTTCTGGTTCAGCATTTCTTTTTACGCAACTACTTGATGCAGAAATGTACTGAACTTCCTATAATTCAGGTAGGTGGTGCTGGTAGAATAGGATCATGTTCTTAGTAGCTTGCTTGCACTGAGTCTGCAGTCAGTCAAGTGAAGCAGGTTTTCTGCCCTGGGCAACTCTGCAGGGCTGAACCTGGCAGATTTTGGATCTTCCAAGAGAAAGGAAGCTCTCTTAACCTGGAACTTCCCTGAGGTACAGGTTTTGAGGAACTGCCTGGGTGTTGTCTTGTCAGCAATATTCTCTTGCATGTGTTTAGATCATTGTCTTCTTTCTGCCATTTATGTGGGGAACCAAAATTCAGGGCTCTTAAAGGATAGGTTTTGTGTTGGGTTTTGCTTGGAAGTCAGAATTCTAATAGCATAATTAAGGATATGTTAAGATAGCAGATACTCACCTACTTGTTTTTTGTTTGCTTCGGATTTTGAGTTGGAGATACTTCTGAAAATGGTCCTTAGTAGTCTTTCTGAGACAGCCAGCTTGTGGGATGATGTTAGAACTTTAATAAAGACCATAATTAATGACTGGTGTAGCTTGAACCAAATAACCTGTGCTTGTACTTTGAAAGTAAGAGCTGTTTTCTCTCAGAGTTACTTTAAAGCAGTAGAGGTTTCCATCTGATCACACTGTAACTTGTGGGCCTGGTGTTGTATCAGAAATCTTGAGGGACTTAGGATTTTACTTGGATCTTTTTGTTCAAAATGTTGGGACTGTCAGCTGTTTGTTTTAGGCAGTGCTTATACTCATGAACCCCAAGTCCCCAGGGGAGTTAGACTGAACAAACCCTCAGGATCTTAGTGTTGATATTAGAAAGGTCAGACAACCAGTGCTTTTTGTATTACTCATCCACAATGTGCTGTAAATCAAAGCCCACTTCATGGTCACATCTACAAAGCCAGCATGGGTGTTACTGTTATGTTGATTCAGGATTTCTCTTGAGCAAAAGAAGACCAGGTTGTTTGAGCTTAGAATCTGTTTTGCCAAAGGTAAATACCTTTTTCCTTAGAAAGAAAGTCTTACTCTTTTAGTCCAAACCATAGCATTGTAATAAAAATGTATATCCTGGTTTGCAGACTACTAAGGACCTAAGAAAGGTATTTTGGTTGCTCTTTGTTTGAAGTCACAAGGTCTTGAAGCTAAACTAAATTTTCCCTGGCCCTGTAGATTAAGTTGCCTAATACAAACACATAAAAGAGTTTCAAACAAATCTGTAGGTTTTTGCTCATGATGTTGCAAAAGAAAGTCTTTGTACTTCTACTATAGCAATCTTCAGGCTTGTAACAATCTAGTGTCAATGTCTGAAGTTTTATAAAAATTGATTTTTTATCTTCTGTAGAGGCCTCCTTCAGCAAGAAGCCCTGCAGTCAGTGATCTATAAAAAACCCCATGTTTTCCAGGCATTTAGGTCTTAAGGACTGGAATTTTTGACTTTTCGTTTCCCCTTACCTAATGTTCACTGATCATTATTTTCCATGAGTCACAGAGATGTGAGAGATGTTTGACCATAAAGTGGAAAATTTCTTACCTGATAACTTTTTTTAATAAAACAGCAGCATCGTCTTCAACTTTACTCCTGTAGTTCAGCAGCCAAGTAAAATGTAATTTTTGTCCATTCCTTTTTGCAAACTGTTCAGCCAAGTGGACACAGGTTGCCTGGTTAGTACTAGAGGAGTACTACTAGTCTGTAGTCTTGAAAGGGTGATGCAGCATTGGGTGGCTTTTCTAAGAGGCAGCTGAATAGGAAGATACATTGTGGTACTAAGATATCTCTGGAATTTTAAAGAAGTGGAAAGAATATGATGCTCCATGCAGTAATGAGAGATACGGCCAGCAGGAAAAAATACTGGCAAGAAGTTTTGCTTTTAATTGGTACTTTTAACTAATAGCTTGCACACACTGTTATCTTTAGGATTGTTATTTCCTTCAAAGCAATGTATTTAAAGTCCAAATCAGTTGCACTGTAAGGATGGTTGCTGGATATGGCACTTTCCATCTGTGCTAGTAATTTTCTTTATTCTGTTGTTAAAGAACCAGATATAGAAATTAAAAGAAAAAACCCAAAGAACAAACAGAAAAAGCCACCCCAATAAAACCGTTTTAAAACCGATTAGCTACAGTGTCTTATTTGTGCTATATTCTGTAATTGTCTTGTTTTGACATCACTAACAAATTTAATCTGTTAGCAAAGCTTGTTGCATTGCAAGGTAAAGTTCCTCAATAACCTTTTGTTTTTGGAAGATTCAGTCTGCTGCATCTTCCATTTGCATTCATGTGCTTTTAGTGATTTAAAAATAGTATCTCAGTTTCACACATATGAATTCTACTCTAATAGACAATAGCAGAAGTCACATAATTGAAATTACTGAATATATTACAGTATTTTTATATTCTATATGGCGGAGGAAGTACAGCATGTGTGTTCCATACTGAGCTTCATCACTTATCAGAAGTACAGGAGTCTGCATCTGTTATATTATATATATGCCCTAGCAGAGTGGACACTTGGAAGACTTGAGTTCTGGTCTTTGGTGGCACTGTGATATTTGGTAGATCATAAAAACAGGTGCAGCACCTTAGGTTAAAGGTCTGTGTAAATGTTACCTTGTCCCTCCAGTGTTCGATACAGATAGTTATTTCATCTTCTTGTTCTGTTCTCTCCTGTAAAATTAGGACAATTACAGAGGTATGTAGTATATGTTTTAGGCATCAGCTGAATAGCCACTGAATTTGAGGTAGTTTAAATACAATATATTCTGAAATTGCCTATATAATAGCTGCAATATTCATCTTTTAATGTATTTAATATGTTAGAATGTCTTTTCTAATTTGCTTGAGGAAGGACCAGGTTATGGAAGAATATAGCTGTCATTATGGCAACGTTGAAATTATGACTGCATAGTAAATGAAAAAAAACCAAAACCAAAACCCCCAAAAAACCCACCCCAAAACAAAAAAACCCCCCAAAGCCACACCAACACAAAACAACAACCAGCCAAAACCAAAATAACCAACACCTCCACCCAACCCCAATGTGAAAAAAAAAGAAAAGATGATTTACATACAAACTCTTCACAAATTTCATGTGTAATTTCTTGTCATTGCATAATTCTCATTGCTGACCATTGCTTGCTTTATAGTTACATTTTTAAAGAAATGCCTCCGTTCTTAGGTCATCTTGTACATATTAGTGTTCTTAAATATTAATGAGTTATCTTAAGTGGTTTGTTGCATTCATATAAATAAGTGTAGTCATAAAATTAAGTTGATCCATGAAGATAGGTATTTCTGTAGTAGACAGTGTTGTCTGGACCTCTAGCATTTTGAGGATGTGTAACTGAGCAATGTAACTCCACATCAATGCTTTTGCATGAGTCTATATTAAAAAAAAATTATGTGGTTTTTTCCTGACTGTTTATTCAGGGATTTGATAAACAAAGATTCAGCGCAGGGTTTTGAAAAAGATGCAGGCATCACAGGAAACTATAGAGTTGTGTAGGGAAGGTTTTTGGGTAAAAATGTCTTGAAATATAGTCTAACTGTGCAACCTGAATTTGTCTGAAGCCCCAATTGTTAGCTGCTGTTGTATTCATTTAATTTTCAATATTTAACTCTTAACTGTGATATCTCTCTGTAAAAATTACTTTGTTCCTAATGTTTAAAATCTGTTTCCAGGCTGCAAGCTGCTATATAAACAAGACTTTGCAAGACGGTTAGGACTGAGATGTGTTACTTGTAATTACTGCTCACAGCTGTGCAAAAAGGGAGCAACTAAGGAACTTGATGGTGTAGTGAGAGATTTCTGCAGTGAAGAGTGCTGTAAAAAATTTCAGGACTGGTACTACAAGGCAAGTAACTCAGAATTTTTGACGAGAGCTCCACAGTTAAAAAAACCAAAAATGCACATGTGAGGATATCTCAAGGACTGTGCAGCAAATATGGCTTACTTCAGCAAAGCATTTGCTATAGAATAAGCAAATGTATTAATTTCATCATTTGAGTTTTTGTAGATCTTAGAGCAGCATTTCTGTCATCTGATTTTATTAATTCGTTTGGCAAGGAGGTCTTGAGTTGCAGAAAAACAAGCAATTACCATGTATATTTGTTACTCTACAATTCCAATTTTTTCTCAGTTAATACCACATTTTTCTTGTCAAAATTTCTTAAATGTGTATTCAGAATGTTGAAAACACTGTTAGTAGCATCTGGATACCTTGAGTTCACTGACATTAGCGGAGTTTTTCTTGTTCGTGTTTTTGCCTCCTTTTTTGCCTCTTCCCTTCTCCCAGAGTTTGAACTGCAGAGGCTTTGATTGTTCAGTATTTCCCAGTGGAAAGGATGCCACAGGAAAAAGCAAGACCAAATGGATTTCTAATAAAAGTTTAAGTCAAACAGATGGCATCTATTTCTAAGTCTCTGGAAGCTTAACTGCTTTGTGAAGCACAACCAGCAGAGGTTTTTTGTTTACATTTTTTTAAAGGAAAAGATGAAATTGGACTGGGTTTAACCTGCGATTAATACCATGGATAAAATATTTGATCTCTGGTGTGAACATTCTGGAAGGCTACACTGATAATTTCAAAACAAGAACTACACTGTGGATGCAATTGCAAAAAAAGACTGTACAAAATTCATCACCGTACCAAAACTCTGCACACAGCCTGGAAGGCAGTAAAAAGCTTGAAATATTAGAGGGCTAGATACAACTCCTGTAATTCAAGATGATCTACCTACCATAAAAGAACTGAATATGAAGACATATCAGATATTTTGGAATGTCTGGTTCCAGAAATGTTACAGCCAAACATTGTAAATTCTTTATTTTGAATAGTGTATGTAGGGTCCTGTTAGACATTCCTAAAAGAAAGCTACTGAAGATCACAATGTGTTTCTTTTGTCTCACATGAAAATATGGTGACAAAGCTTGGCTGCAAAGTTCTTAACTAAAATAGTAACTTCATACAATAATATTTAATCTATCTATATGCCTTAAAACTTAGAGTGTGGGATGAAATTTATCACTGTGAAAAAAGTGCCTTCTGATAGAGAACTTAAAATCTTTGGTGTGCTTTAGAAATCTTTTGGTGATTCAGGAAAGAATATAGTCTGGAGGTGTGCATAGCAAACTACTTTCATGTACCTAAGCTTCTGTAGAAGCTTGTACTGTGATTCAGCTTTGAGAACCACTTGAAAACTTAGACTTCAGATTATCCTGATTCATGGGATAAGGTAATAACTGGCCCATGAAGTCTGCTTAAATGCTGTTGGTACTGTGTAACAGGAAAATTAGATCTGATGTCATAAAAAGTCAATTCAACCAGATTTGCTGGAAACTAGTGACTTTTGATACTTCTGATGATGTTGAAATGTTAGATATTTCTACTTTTTGAATCTTACACTTGTTAGTGGAACTAGTGTTCCGTTATGAAGAATTGTTGATTGTAATTTTTTTCAAGTGCTTCTTAAAGCCTTAATGTAATTGAGTTTTGGTTATAAAAGCTTGAGATTTATTACATGGGAAAGACATATAATAAGTTTTGGGAAATTGTGTCTTTTGCTAAAATTCTCTTTTTTATTTCTTTACATCCTTGCTGGCTGTAAAGCATCCTTCTCCCACTTTATAAAAGTCACTCCAAATACCTTAGATTTGGTAGTGCATTGTTAGCTCATATTCTTACCTAGCCAAAACAGACAATTATCAAAACATAGGAAGACAGAATAGGTAAGGACCATTCTCTGAATTTGTACTTCATTAGCTGTTTTGTCTGTTAGCTTCTTGAAAGAATAGTTACATATGTATGAGCTTTGTCTCATTTATGCAATGTTCAGTGTTATTTTGGAGTTTCAATGAATGTATACATTGAGAGAAATAAGTAGTAATAACCTGGTAATGTTTTAACACCATCATTGTGTTCATTAAACAAGTGTTTGTCTCCATCTTCTTTTGTCTACTTTTTTTTATGAACACATCTTTCTCATGTAGTATTATCTGGAAAACATTGTAACCTTTTAAAATAATCAACTATTATGGGAGCACTTCCCTGAATGCCAAAATTCTCTTCTCAGAAAGCCGAAAGATGTTAGCAATGGTAGAAGCAACATCTAGAAGTATTGAAAGTTCATTAGACTTACCTAGATAAGAGTCCTTTAAATCTAATATGAGACAGTGGAATGTAAAAGAACTATTTTAGTCCTGATCATCTGTTGGGCAACAGCTGCAGTTACCAGTTGGTACCAAGTTCTGAGGAAATTTCTGCTCTATGGGTTCCATGCACCTCTTGAGACAAGAGGCAAAATTTTGGGTGTCTTGAGGTTAGCTCCCTGAGTTTTTAGAGCTCCTCCTGTAAACTTGCATGCAATGGTTTGGATGTTAATCCAGAAAATGCCTGGGAAATGTCGATATAAATCTTTTAGTAGCCTGATGTTTGATGACAGTTTCAATCATTTGATGTTATGTTAGAGCACTGAAATTACCTTGGAAAAGAGTATACAGTTCTGAGAACAGCTCAGAAATCTGTCTCTTTAAATATACATTGAGAAACATTGATGACAGTACTACAGCTGAAGTGCACACAGGTCATTTGAGGCTACAGTGGAGAATTGATTAGACTCAGCATGTGCAGTGATGACTCTGTATTCAGTGGAGGTCAGGTGTCTACAGCAAAGAGTGAGTAGGAGGTGAAGAACTACAGTCCGAGGCAAACAAAAATTATTGTGGCTGGTGAGCTCAGCAATGATTGCCAGCAGTGGTAGAATTTGAAAGTGGAGCCAGCATTAATCAAAATGGTAAAGACAGCAAGACAGCCTTGTGGAATTTCTCTTGTCGGAGTTCAGCCGTTCTCTAGTTAGACATCTCAGCCTCCAGTAAGTACTCTTTCAGAACAGTTGGTCTCCTTTCTCTTATAATCACTCACTTTCTGGGAACAACTTTTGTTTCCTATTTACTGCAGCTGAAACTGGAATAGGCAGCTAAGATTAGGTCAAGTTAATAGCAGTCCAAGCCATTGGAGAACATTAGGAACAGGTGATGGAAGGATTAAAAACGTAAACAAAAGCCCCACATATGAAAATTTTGTTCTTTAACCCAAATTTGAGGCAAACATTAGTGATTTATACTAATTGCCATGCCCATTTGAACATGTTGAAGTGATGGGAAAAGAAATGTACCAAAAAGTAGTCCCGAGTGGCAAAGGACTTCTGTGCAGTGCAAGCACAGCAAGCAGAGATGGGCTTTTTGGAACACAGAGATAAGCAGACTTGAAGGCAGGTATTTTGGAGATTCAATTAACATTTAGTGCCAGTATCCCAGGAAAACAAATGAAAAGGGGAAGGAGGGAAGAAGGAAGGAAGGAAGGAAGGAAGAAAAAAAAAAATCACAAAATCATAAAATGTCATGAAAATCATTAATTCATTTTCACTTTCAATAAATTTGATGGTCAGGGAAGTAGGTGAGCAAGCAGGTAGCAGGAAACTTCAGCAGTGCATAGAAGGGTGTATAACATTGACTGTAAGCATCATTATGGAAATAGTAGAATTGAAGTGTAGCAAATGTAGAGATGAGAAGTGAAGCATCACTATAAAAGAATCTCAGGCTTCCTGAGGAATAGTAATTTCCATGTGGAAGCAAACCAATTTTTTTTTTCACCTGAATAACTTAGTAGAAGCCCAGGAGAGACAATAATATACTTATTCGAGAGCCTAAATGTAAAAGCAAACCAGGAGAGGGAGAGAACAGTTGCAGGAATCAGAGAATCACGGAATAGTTGGGTTGGACGGGATCTTTAAAAGGCTGCCTAATCCCAACACCTCTGCAAATGAGCAGGCACATCTTCAGTGAGATCTGGGAGCTTGGAGTCCCATCCAACCTGACCTTAAAAGTTTCCCTGTCTATAACCCCTCTGGGCAACATGTTCCAGTGTTTCACCCTCATTCTAAAAAACTTCTATCTGATCTAAGTTGACCTTTCTTCTATCTAATCTAAGTTGACCCTCCAATTTAAAACCATTTCTCCTTGTCCTATCACAACAGGCCCTGCTGTAGAAAGGTTGTAGTTGCTGGATTTGACAAGATTTGACCCCTTTTTCTTTCTTTGAAGGAGAGAAAAATGAGCAGAAAGTGGTGCTTTGATAGTCAAGCAGCGTGCAGCAGGTCAGAATAGATGGGCTTTTCTGTACGTGAGTCAGCTGTCATTCTTAATCAGTGTTAGGTGGGTTTGAGATTTAAATTTAGAGTGAATTATACTTTTTTTTTCCTACTGGTATTTCAGTCTTTTGGTGGCTTTGGAAGTTGCGTTTGCCTTAAAGGTGTGAATTCACAGCTTTCCTGAACTGATTAAATCTAGACTATTTTGGCAACACTCTACATTTTATCTTCCCTTCCAAGAATACAACTTGCTCTTTTGTCCCACTGAGATGATCTGCAAAAGGAACTGTGGATCAGCATCAGTGGAAAGTCCAAGTGACAAATATAACAAAAATTGGGGATAATGCAGTGCTGTAAGGTCACTGACCTTGTGTGCCTTACAGGTGCGTAAGTGCTGCTGCTACCTGTGCAGAGAAGAGGGAGGAGAATTACCTGCTCTTCCAGGGCCACCTGGTGCTTAGTGTGAGATGATCTTGAAGCTGCAGCTTTAATTGCTCTCAATTTAAAGCTGGTTATACTGTTAGAGACAAGTCTCTCTATGTATCTTCTTTAAATACTTGAAAATTACAACTGAGAGCTTAATTTCTTACACTGCCAGAGGATGGTGCCACACTGTTCAAATACAGAGAAGGAACTAAATGTTTAATTATTTAAAAAATTTGAACTAATTGGCCTGTTCATACTTTTTTGGAGTCACAAAAACTACAGTTGGACTTTGTTTTGTTTTTTGTTGTTTTTTAAGCCATCAGAGCCTTGTGCATAACTGCGATGTTGTGTATGGTTTTATGTGTTAATGTTTTATGTTGCATATATTATAACTTCCCTCTTCCTCTCCTGGCTGTATTATTAGGCTGACTTACTGTGGATTCCTGAGCATCTTTAAAGCTTTTGATTTTTTAAGGTCTGCTTTAGGATGGGGGTTGCAAACAATATCGAAGCGAGCTGTAGTGCAAACAATTGTTTGCTTACTTTAAGATGTGAAATTGAGGCTACCACTGTTCAGATAATAATTTATAGCACGGCAGATAAAATGCGGTGGAATCTATTCTGGAGAAAAATAATGTCTGTCTTAGTGATGCCTCATGAAAATAACATGCAAGCTGATGAAAGATCTATTACTTGAACATTTGAGTTTCAAGTTACATGCTAACTAAATTTTGGGGAGTACTCTTTTTTTTTCAGAGAAATTGATGTTTATAAATCGTAGAGAAACTTGGATGAACTAAAGAATTGGAATCTACAATTGTTGCCAAACTACTAAAGTAATAGAAATATAACAAATATTTATGATGATTTCATACCTAGAGAAATTATTCTTTTGGTGATTTTTAAAAACTTCTAAAACTTTTTTATTTTTTTTAAAACAAAACCTGCCAGATTTTGGAAGGAGAAAAAACAACTTGTATTTGTCCTCAGTTCAATAAAATCATTATAGAGTCTGTCACTTTCTGCTCTTGTTTTGCAGAATGCTTCAGTCAAATTAATGAAAATTGATGCACAAAGTTCTTTTTTTTGATGACTTTTTAGAAATGAGCTTTTTTTTATTTTCATAGTAACAAATTAATAGAACAAAGCAGATTTATTCTGGGTGCTAACCCCCGGCAAACAATTGAAAAAGAAAGTAGCCTAACTATTGTACATGAGCGAGGCTTAACTGTGTAGTGGTACTTGATCCTCAGTACTCTTAAAAATGTAGCCTTTTAAAATGTAAAAATAATTTTTTCCCAAGGCCTGTTTAAAACTGTGAAACTCTTCCTTTGCATTAAGGCTGTACGGTGTGACTGTTGTAAGTCTCAAGGAGCCCTCAAAGAGAAGGTGCAGTGGCGCGGCGAGATGAAACATTTCTGCGATCAGCACTGCTTGCTCCGCTTCTACTGCCAGCAGAACGAGCCCAACCTGGCCACCCAGAAAGGACCCGAGAACCTGCACTATGGTATGTGCTGCTTTAGGCCTGAGAAGTGTCAAACCAGATGCTTCATTTAAAGGAAGAATTGAAACCTGCATGAATTATTTACTTGCCATAATAAACTGCATTAGAGATTATCCTTTTCTGTGTTATCATCAGAGGCAGCATTGAGCTGTTCTGGGTTAAGTGTAATTTTAGTGCTGTATCATCATGGGAACAGAAAATGTTTTCCTCTTTCACTGTGCTCCAGTTTGTCATTACTTGCTCTGTGGAAACACCTCTCAAAATGCCTTTTGGTCACAGAGAACAGATAAATGCACTAGGAATGAAAAAAAGAAAAACATTAAAGGGAATTAAAGGAAATAAGTGAAATGGAAATGAGAATAGAATGAAAGTATCTAGATAGGAGGAATACATTGCTTTTTTTTTTTTCCTTTCTGTTGGCAATAGGTACTGTGTAAATTTGCTGAATACATGTTTGTGTCGTTTAAATGGCAAGTCAGGCAAAGTTCAAATAAACTACCTTTTAAATTAATGCAATTATGGCAACTCAGCTTCTTTGTATAGCCCTTTTTATACCTGAACATTTTGGTGTTTACTTTTCTGAAAGAGGCTGTATTCACATCTGGCTAGAGCATTGATTTAGCATTTGCTTTTGTGTAAGGCTCAGTACTGGAGTAGGAAGATGTCCATGAAGGAAAAGTTTTGCGTGAAATTCTCACCTGCAATATGGTACTAATTAGTTCTCTTGATTTAATATTACATTGGTGACAGGTGTTACCTTGAGTTGCGTACTGAAATTTGCTTTGATTTTGAAAAAGGGGAAAAAATTCTAAAAGTGTTTCCTTGTACTTTTAGATCAGGGCTGTCAAACCCCCCGGACAAAAATAACAGTAAGTACATATATTTAACACACTCATATATCTAGCTCTGTCTCTCTCTCTCTCTTTCTCTATATATATACAAAACATAATTAGATGTACTTAGAATGTGAGATCCCGTTGAATTAGAGGGATGCTATTAAAAACCAAAAATTAGTGTCTTTGAATGATCCTAAGCTAAATTTATGAAGCTGTTTAGTCTTTTTCACATATAGTTGAAATAAAAATATAAAATACTCATACTTACTTTTCAATGTCTTCTGGGAAGCTAAATCATTAGCCATGTGTCCTACATCTGTTGTGCATATAAATGTTGCTTGAAAGTTAATCAGCAAACCATGTGTCTTATTCACGTTTTTCAACCTACTACACATGTTTAGGCTGATTAGGTGTATTTATTGAGTATAGAAAGAGAAGAGAATGTCACTGTCCAGTTGGAATATTAAGGTGGTAGCTCAGCTTTAAAAAGCTGAAAATAAGTCTTCAGGTCTTAAATTTTATCCTTCCCAAGAGCAGAATTCTCTAGGTGCTCAAGGTCTGATTGACTTTGCTGCAGAGTAGGGAAGCATAACCTTTTGCAGGATTTCTGTCTGGAAGGATGGGGATCATCAGTGGAGCAGCAGCCATCATTCTGAGTTTCAGTTTTTCTCAGCATGTCAAAAATACTACTAATTAATATTGTTTCCAGTTAGCTTAGTGTATTTTGTTTGAAACTTAGTTTTGTTTTGATTTGTTTGTCGCATGGAAGGTCCCAGAGACTTGCCTTTTAAATGCAAATAGGCATTAAAGATAAATCTTAGATTTAAGTGGAAATTTTTTGATGACAATATAAATATATTTATGAAAAACAAAACACAGAAAATAAAATTTTTAGGTAACCAGAGACATCAGACAAGCTAAGCTGTCATGTTAAAAACTTTTAGTATTTTATGTTTAATGATGTTTATTCAATCCCTAAATTTTTAAAGATTGTGTCAAAGCTATGTGTGATACAGTATTCTTTAATATATTTTAGGGAGTGTACACCTGGTAGAGCATATTGGTGTTCTTGGGGCTGGGCTTTCTTTCCATATCTAAAAGGACATATGGGGCTAGTCTTCCTACATATGATCAGATAAAACTTAGAGTTTGCTTCTCGAATCAGGTTCTAAAAGAGGTACTAGAGTGCAAAAACCATGTCTGGAGCAAGAGGGTTTTTTACTTCTTGACTGTAAGGACTCAGTTTGAACGTTATGGGATGTTCCCAGGTATTCGTTGTCACTGTTGTAGAGACAGCAGGGGGAGCTCGAAGTTCATACTTTAGGTACTAAAAAAGTGTTTAGAGAATTTTTGTTCAGAAATACATTTAAAAAAAAAAGTGATCTTTCGACTATGGCATAATTCAAGAAGGTTAGATCTTGAGCCTAAAGTTTGTTAATGCTGCTCATAATGAACTGCTTTTATAGCTAAAATTACTTTGTGTGTTACAAAATTGTCTAAATGCTGCTTTCACTTAAACAAGAATGTAAATTTAGAGTACCTTCAATTAAAAAACCCAACAAACCAGAAGTGCTAGCCCCGAGTAAAGTACAACTCCTGTTATGATCCTGGCAGTGGCAGCTCAATACTAGGAATGTAGAATAGCTTGCAATTATAGAATAGTAGTTGGTGCTGTTGTGTTGTGCTTCTGTGAGCTTCCTCTTCAGTATCTCATTTATGGAAAGTATCAGCTGGTACATTAAGTCAAGAACTTTGTGTTGGAATCAGTGGAGTGTAACAGCACCTTCTCTTATTTGCTTGTCTGCAGGGCTCAGCTCCACCACCTTCTCCAACACCTAACAGAGAAATGAAAAACAAGGCAGTTCTTTGCAAGCCTTTGACAATGACAAAAGCCACGTACTGTAAACCTCATATGCAGACAAAATCATGTCAGACAGGTAACTCCTGAACTGTGCTAGAACTAATTTCTTCATTGCAGCTTTTCCTTAAGTATTACTGTCTTTTAACATATTGCAAATATTTTGATTTTCTTTTTCACTAAATGGCAGGTGTAAAACATATTTAAATACCTGGCAGTATTTGCCTTTTTCCTTTTTCTTTTAATAGAAGATGAGTGGAAAAAAGAGTATGTCCCTGTGCCTATTCCTGTACCAGTCTACATTCCGGTGCCTATGAACATGTATAGTCAAAATGTTCCTGTTCCTACCACAGTTCCTGTTCCTGTAAGTGAGACTTCAGCTTCATTTTAAAACTGGCATCCATTCACATGCATGTGTGGGACCCCTTATGTTGCTGGCTGTTCTCCTTCTGGCCCATCTAAAGGATTGCAGGGTGCTGCAGCACTATTTATTGAAAAAATGTTAGAATCTGGCAGTGTCACTAAATTCCCTGATTGTTCTTTTGGACCTGTCTGCCTGCTTCTAGTGTGAAAATCTTGTGCTGCTGAACTTTCTAGGAACAGTTCTGAGTGATACTTCTGTGTTTGCTGAAAATGCTGAATAAGCCTTTAACAGCAAGATTTGTTCTGGTAATAAGGAGCTGAAAAGTTTGTGTTGGGGAAGGATGGCAGAGAGGGATAAACAGTAGGAAAAAAGCAAAGGAAAAAATCCCAAAACCTGAACCTTGTGGCAGCAAAAGAAAATAACCCTTAAGTTTAATTTGTTATCACTTACGTACTTAATTTCATCCAAATGGTGAAAGAAATCCCTGATTTCCTAAAATTCCATGTTTCACAAACAAGCCAGTAAAACAAGATGCTGATTTGTCCGAACTATTTGTCTGAGGTTGTAATCAGAGAGGTTTGAAGTTCCAAAGACCCTTCTCTTCTTTCTTTGACCAGCTATATTTTGTCTTTTTTTTTCCTATGTCCTTTCCTGCTTTCCCTTCTGTTCCTAGCTCCTTTATATAGGGTTTTTAACCTGTCAGCATTTTTTGTTAGCTCACACTGGCATGACTTGTTTCTAATCTGTATCAACTCTGTCTCTCAGAAGAGGAGTATAGATTTTTTTGTTTGTTTGTTTGTTGGTTGCTTTGTTGTGGCATTTTTTCTTTTCTAATTATCTCCACCTCCCTGTCTGCACAGGTGCCAGTTCCAGTTTTTTTGCCCACTACTCTGGATAGCGCTGAGAAAATCCTTGCAGCAATAGAAGAGCTGAGGGGGAAAGTGCCCTCAGATCCTCTGGAAGCTGAGCTACTGAACTTGTCGGGGGTGGTACCTGAACATGTTGGAAAAGCTGACACTTCCGATGTGGCCAGTGAGTTTCCTGATGAGTTTTTGACTGTTTGGAGTGCTGGGGGATGTGTGTGAAAAGAAGGATTGGGTTTGGTTTTTAATTTTATGGGAAGTTTAAGTACAACAGTGCTGTCATTGAGGTCTTGTATTAAGTTGCATTGTGCTTTATAACCTCAGATGGCAATTAAGTACCAGACAGCCTCTTGCTTATTATTCCCCTCACACCTGGTGGAGAAGAGACTTGGGGAAAAGAAGTAAACCTTGTGAGTCAAGAAGTTTAATAATTGAAACAAAATAAAATATAATACTACTAATACTAGTAAACACAAGTAAAAGAGGGGAGAGAGGGGAATAAAACACAAGAAAACTAAGTGATGCACCATACAGGTGCTCACCACCCACTGACCCATGCCCAGCCTGTTCCTGAGCAGCAATCGGTGGTTCCCAGCCAGCTTCCCCCCGTTTATATATAAACTGAGCATGGCCTTGTGTGGTGTGGGATACACCTTTGGACACTTCAGCTCAACTCTTCTGGACATGCTCCCTCTCAGCTTCTTGTGCACCTGCTCTCTGGCAAAGTGTGGCAAACTGAAAAGCCCTTGATTTAGAGTAAGCACTAGTGAGCAACAACCAACACATTATTCTCGTAATAATTTGTATCTGAAGATCAAAAAGTCCCACATACTCTGTAGTTATAGTTTCTCAGTGCCCATGTCTCTTTGCTCTTCTTTCCTGGCTCTGCCTGCCCAAATCTTCAAGTCTCTTCTGTGTCTTTTCAGGAAAATTTGCCTTCACTCGGGTGTAAATTTGAAGGTTTTTTCCAAGCTCTTTCAACAGATTTCTGTAAGGTTGTTGACAAATCACATAAACTTACACTTTGTGCCTGATATATAGGAGACCAGTGGAGCTGCAGTCCCAGGAGGCTTATTGTATTCCAATCTATTGCCATTCTCCTACTAAAACTGCACATTTCTGCTAGCACTGCAGGGTTGTCATTTTCAGTTCCTTGCTCTCTTTTGTGAAGTATAGGTAGCTAAATGAGCAGATGTATGGGATCAGAGCTTGCTCGCTTGCAGAGGACTGAATGTGGAGAAATCAGTGTTTGCCAGAAGTTGGAGAGAGGTCAAGCTTTGTTTCTCCCTGCCTGCATGCCTTATTCGAGAAACAGGTCCTACAAAAGCAGACTTGAAAGTCTATTCTGTTGTGACAGGATCAGGTAGGAAAATAGATAGTTAGGTTTGTCAAGCTTTTTTGAGCTTTGGGATTGATTGATACAATCCAGCTTCACCAGTATTTAATTTTCTATACATGTGCTTTGCTGATTCACCTTAATGGAGAAGAACAGTGGGCTAGTAAGTATCTTTTACGTTTGAAGGAAATCAGTTGGGAGAAGTAAATCTGAGATCCCAAGAACAAGAAAATGTAGGATAGTAATGAGCAGACCAATCAGTTTTATAACAACTCAGTTTATAAAGTTATAAATCTGCACCATTTGACTAATCCATGTGGTGGTTAAAATAATGAGGTTTTTTCCTTTTTTTTTTTTAACAGGTGTGATAGTTGAGTCAAATCTGCTAAACTCAGAAACAGAGTCACGGACAAGCTTGCCTGATGTTCCGTATGAGCCAGACCTTGATATTGAAATAGACTTTCCAAGAGGTAATTCTTCTGGGATTTTACTAAATACTGTGACTCTGTGGACAGGCATTGTACCTTGTTTAATCATCCTTTCAGAGGAGCTTTATTTGATTGCAGGATCCACTTGACTGACTGTTGGGCAAAACTTTGCCATGCCTTTGTAAGATGGGGGACTTCTGAATTAGTTCTTCCATCTTTCTACATACAGTGTTTGAAACAATTCAAATAAAAGGGGAAGTTAACCTTTCTCAAAGAACTTGACTGCATCATTTGGGTTGAACATGGATTTAGGAAGGTTATTTTGAGGGCTCAAGGACTCAGATAGCATATGAAGAATGAATGCATTCTTCAATCACCAGGTACTTTCATGGTTTAGCGAAGAAATTACTCAAGGGTCAATTTCCCACTCAAGTTTATTAGGAAATTGCAAGTTGGCATGCTGCACACCACTTGTGTTACCTTTTAATATCTTGTTAATGTCTATATCTGCATTTGAAACAGTAGCATTATTTGAATT
This sequence comes from Ifrita kowaldi, assembly GCA_013398055.1. Taxonomy (NCBI): domain Eukaryota; kingdom Metazoa; phylum Chordata; class Aves; order Passeriformes; family Cinclosomatidae; genus Ifrita; species Ifrita kowaldi. The sequence continues at coordinate 112,615 of VZRS01008070.1, forward strand.
AGGTGGAAAAAACCACAACTTTGAGACCTTTCTTGAATGAAACTCTTGATGCTATGTAGTACAATTTCTACCCACCCTACAGAATGCAGGGAACAGAGTCTGTTTCCTTACACCATACCCTAGTCAGTCCAAGATCCAAGAAAGCTTCTGGCTGTAGTTACTGTCCCTCTTGACATAGCTTCTCTCGGACACACAACTCTCATACCTCACCTGGGTAGGTTCTGTAGGAGCTGACAGGCTCCTTTTGTGCTGTGTTGTAAATATCTGCAGTAGATGCCCAGAGTGGGTTTCTCAGTTTGCTCTATGTCTAATTTAAAGAGAAAGCCTGGAGATTGGTCTGACCTTAATCTTGGGAAGTTTACTTGTCAGATTCATACTAGGTTTTTAACCCACTTTATTAGTGGGGCTGGGTACATGAGAAAGAAAAACCATACAAGAAAAGAAATAAGCAAGTTGGAGTAGTAAGTAGCAGCAGTCTGTAAGAGGCATTGATTACACTGAAGTGCTTCTGAGATAAGATTCTCTGTGGTATCAGGAGAAAGGCTGCTTTTGAGTCTGGGGCAGAGTTCTGGAATCTCTGCGTGTAAGTGCTATTTCATCTGCACCAGTTGGAAAGCTGTCATGAGAAATAAGGTGGTGAAATCAGATTATCAGAAGAGCATTCAATTTTGGGTGAAAACATTGTTTGATGGCTAAATGAGGGTTGAACCGTCTTCAATAAAGTAAATAAAAGTGGGGCTTGAAACATTAAATCCATTCATATGTTGTCTCATTCCTCAACGTTGCCTGAAATAGAGTCCTCAGTCCTACCCCTGAAATGTTAAATAAAGAATATTTTGACGTATTGCCATACATCTGCTTACCAAACTTAACTGTAATATCCATCATGAGCTAGATCTCTACCACTTGTATAAATATAGACTAAACCAGTTTCTCTGAAGGAGCTTGCCTTCTCATTCTTAATGTTTTTAATCAAGAGTAATGTGCTACATGAAATAACAAAACGTGAGTAGAAATAATCTAAATACATGAACAAAACTGCATGTACTAAGTTAACGTGTATTTTGTCCAGTCATAGTTGCTCATTCGCACCATACCTTAAAAATCTTGATACCAAAGACAGCCTAGGCAGAAAACATTATGTAAGAGTCTACAGTAAGAAATGCTGCCTTAGCAACTCAAGATAATAGTTGAAATGTTGAGCGTTGTGTCCTCTAAAACTTACTTAGTAATAAACTATTTGACAACTTTGTCTTACAGTTTGGCAGCTTTGTCTTACTTTGAATATAAGAATAGGTTTGTTTCCTCTTACCAAAATCCAGTCTTTAGTTGTGATTATATGTGTGCCTTTGTGGATACCTTATGTTAAGGCACACTGATTAATAGTTAATTGGCTTTTATCAATGCAGTGTTATTTAAAAGGCATTTAGAAATAAGTTTATGTTAATGTATTTTCAGCAACTGAGGAGCTTGATACAGAAAATGAGTTTTTGTTACCTCCTGTTTTTGGTGAAGAATATGAGGAACAGCCAAGGCCTCGGTCCAAAAAGAAGGTAATTTTTTCATGCTATTAAAAAATATCAAGAAAAACACAAAATTTATGTAGGAAAAAATATTTGTGGGGTTTTTTTAGTTCTCATACTGATTTACAGCATGTTTCTGTCTACTCGTACCTGATATCCTGTCTTTATGACATAAACTGATACATTTCAAATAATAAAATTATTTCAGTGGTTTGTCTGTTGCAGATAACTGTTGGATTTGATAGCAGTGTGATTTGTAAATTCTGATCCTGTTTTTGCTTCACAGTGACAGAACTGTTGATGGAATGTGCCACTGTGTATATACCTACTGTACTCTTAATAATGCTTTGCTACCTTCTACTTTGAACAAAGATGTCTTGGTTTAATTTGATAGTAAGATGGAAAAACATTGGCATTACCATGGTTTATAATGGGAGCCATGGCATTTGCTTTATAAAAGAGTTTAAAATTTTTTTTTAATTTGCTTGTATTTTTCACAGATTTTATTTTTAGTCAGTTTAGACGTTGCATAGAAATTAGCCATAGTCTTTTATTTAGAAGGACACTACCAAGAAATAGTTTCCTATGCCTGGCACAAAGCCAAAATGGTTTTGTTCCAATAACTGAGTAGATATTGCAGCTTTAAAAAAACCAGTCAACTTCTAGTAAAGCTTTCTTATAATAAATGGGTCCTTCTAGTATCAAATCTGGAGTCTAAGCTTTCACTATTATTCACTGGACTGGGCATGCTTTAATCCGGGACCAGTGCTGGCCTTTCCATTGGTGGGTTCATTTGAGCCTTCGAGTGGAGCCTGTGACACAGACTTGTAGCATCTCTAGTTCCCTGTGCATTAACACCATGAAATCCTGTGAATGCCCTGAGGTTCAGTGTGTCCTTTGGCCTGCAGCTGGCTGTGCCAGGTTCTGTGTCCCTGCTGGTGGGGCTGCTGGCAGCGTTAACCTCTGTGTTCCGACGGCAGGGCGTGAAGAGGAAAGCCGTGTCGGAGTACCAGTCACACGATGACAGCTCCGAAAACTCCGAGTGCAGCTTTCCGTTCAAATACGCCTACGGGGTAAATGCGTGGAAGCACTGGGTAAAGTCTCGGTATTTAGACGAAGAGCTTCCGGAATTAGAGGAACTGAAATCAAGTAAGTATTTCCAAAAGTCTCATGTCCAGATTCCTGCCGGGAAGGGAAAATTCCTGTACTTGTGTGACTCTCAGCTGGAATTTTTGATAGAATTTTTCTCCTTTTCCTAATGTTCCCACCATGACTGATACTATTTTGCCACAGAGTTGACAAAGTCTTTTTTTTCTAGTTTTCTCTATTTGGTTCAAAATGCTGGATCTCACACTTCTCATGAAAGCTAGGACAGCACCTTCTAGGCTATTCTGATTTTCTGTGATCATTCTGATTTTTTTGTTTGCATCCTATTTTTCCTCATATTCTAACTTAACCTCAGAGTTCACACCGTTTCTGGGCTTCTAAATGGCAAGGGAGGGACATCCTCCTACTCTTTATCCTGTAAGGAGATCTTCATCTAAGGCTGGCATTACGTGGCTGTTGAGCTCTGGCACAAGGTGGCCTTCGATCTCCTGGAGCCGTGCTGCTCTGTCTGCAGCTGTCCTCTCTGTATACATTTGTACTGTGAGGGAAAAGGGGAATTGCTGCTACTCCTGCTGTTCTTCAGCTCCCACACGAATCTCAGCACCCTTGTGTTATGCTCTTGGATCTTGGGAAACTGCCATTTCCCCTGAAGGTGCCCCTCTACACCACTGGCTTCACTTCAGCATCTTGGGCTGCTTCTGTGTCATACTGAGCTGTGCATGACAGTACATTTGTTAGCAGGTGTTACTGCATTTGGTTAACTAGAATTTACTGTGGGAGCCTTGATTGTTTTAATACAGACCTAACATTTTAACTGCTTAGTGCATTTTAGTCTCATTCATTGGTTAATGGAGAGGACATCAAGCCAGTTTTCCAGTCAAAAAATACCCCATCCCACCTTCACTGTGTGACAATTCTGTTGTATAATGTAGCATTTCTTCTCTATTTTACAGTAAAGTCTGTGAAATTAAAGGAAGATCTATTATCACATACTTCAGCTGAGTTAAACTATGGGTTGACACATTTTGTCAATGAAATTCGAAGGCCTAATGGAGAGAACTATGCACCTGACAGCATCTATTATCTGTGTCTTGGAATTCAGGAGGTTAGTAGAGGCTGTAGAGATGGGAAATGGAGCTGCTGATTTGACTGTAACGCATTTCAGTAGAAGAGTAGAGATAACATGGATTTTCTGGCTAGGAGCTACTCTTAATATATGGCTGCGATCAGGCTGCTGTGTAATCACATTGTAGAAAGCTGTCTGTGTAGGAAATGAGTTTGCAGACCCATCCTGGAAACTCGAACACAAATTGGTACATTGTAATTATTTTAAGCTTCTTGCTGGGTTAAAGCAAGTAATTAACCCAGTCAAAAATTACATAGTCTTTTCAAATGCTGTGCTTCATTTTGTTTGCTAAAGATGTCCAATGTAAAAACAGAATGAAACAAGGCATGATCTCTAAGCATTTTACTCATTCAGTTACTTAGCATGTAGAGGAAACAACCTAAATTAAGTGTCTTTCGGGGAGGGTCTAATTTACTGAGTATTGCAGACTGTGGACACGCAGGATAGAGTGCAGGAAACTGCTGTATTGGCTGTCTCACACAGAGTAAGGTAGGAAGGAGTCAAGTTAGATGTATATGAGGGCAATAACCTATCACTGGATAATCAGAGAAGCTGTTCCACAGCTTATCTTTTAAACAGGGAGGGCTGTCTTAATTTTTGCTATTTAAGGCAAAACATAGATAAAATAAGCAGTGTTCAGAGCTGAGAGCACAGAAAATTTCATTCAAGTTAAAAGGCAATATAAAATGTGTATGATGTGGAAAGCAAGCTGCTCACAGGGTTTGCAATCCTGCTTAAACTGTTCCATACTTGAGGGAGAGAACTTGAATCAAGTAACAAATTTTTAAATTAAAATATTTAAAAAATAAATCGTAAATAGTGATTTTCCTGTGTTGCAAGTGTGCAAAATTAAAGAGTTAGTTGTTACCTTTGCCTCATGGTTGAAATTTGAGAGGCTTACATTGATTTTAGTCAATGGCTATTTAGTCAATATTGCTACAAGGCGTGTTTCAAATTCAGCTAGCTTTCTGCTTCTGCACTTGCATGATACACTGTCTCTCTGTCCCTCTCTGTTGAATTGAAAATGCTCGTGTTAAGCAGATAAACAATACACAGAGGGAAGTATGTGTAAATAAAATGGAACTCAAATAACATATTTTTTATCTTTCTCTTTGTACCTTTGACAATTTTTTGTCAGTCATGAAAGCTAGTTATGTATAAAACGTCATTTTTTCAGCTCTTCAGAACCATAATTTGTGTGGCACACACAGTTATCATGAGCCCTAATACACATACACAATGCTGGAGCATTAGTGGAGCAACATGTGGTCATTTTACTGCTTATACTTAGTGTCTAGTATTTAATTCAGGCGATGTTAACAGCCCTGATTTGTTGGCTGAATTGTGCCACTGCTGGTGAGACTGGTAGGAAGATGTGCCCTGTTCCAATGAGTTTGCATTTCACAAAGGCAGACGGCAAGTGAGGGACGGAAACATGAGCTGTGAAGGGCTGCAGCCATCATCTGTGTGCTAAGGGCAAATATTTGGGGGTGTGTTACTACCCCTCTGAAGAAACATGCTTAAGCAAGCTAGTGCTACACTAAATGCAATGTAGTTGTCACAATGAACAAAAAAACTCCATTGCCTTCTAGAATTTGCTTAGTCCTTTCCATCTGACAACCCCGACGCGGGTATCCTTAAAGAGAATAAATTGTCTATGACTACATAAAAGGTACTGGCTTTGTTGAACTTGGAAAGGGTTCAGAGGAGATTAAATGGTGCCATTTAAGGATACAGTTGGGCCAAAGATCATTAATATTTTGCTAACTTAGAGTAAGTTTGTCTTCAAAAGAAGGGAATGTAGGAACCATAGGCTAGTAAAAAAGTACTTTCCCCTTCCACCAGCATTATTGCACTCATTGTGGCTAAGTATGCACTCAGTTTGGAGCTTTTCCTCATGTATATAATGTGGTTTGAGCCCAGGAGTTTTCAAGTTCTGAGCTGGTTGTTCTCTTGATTTTTTTAAAATTTTGTAAAATAATTTTTTCCTAAATGAAGCACTGTGAAATCTGTTCCAGGAAACTGGTCCCTGAGTCAGATGGTGCAGTTTCTCAGTTCAGGTTCATTTGCAGCTGAAATTGTTCTGCTTTCAGACAGAAGTGGTTCAATAATGGTTTTGATAACCCTGAAGAAGTGATCCTGAAAAATACCACACTTAGAAGTAAAGGCTGTTGCATGGTCAGGCAGGCATCTAGTGGAGAGGGTTCATCTAGAGGAAGGTGTTAGCCTACTGTGCTCCTTTATTGCATCATGGCCTTCATTCTTTGTACCTAACTGGGATTATTGGGATTTCGGGTTTGGGGTTTTTTTCCTTGTTTTTTGTTGTCTGGTAATGGAGTTGTTTGGGAAAAATTCAGGCTGATAGAGTTTGGCAGATGTTTGTCTGAAGGTCAGACAAACAAAATCGCTGTGGGCAGCGATTCAGCCTGTTCTCCTCTGCTGTGGGATTCAGAGACACGTCCAGTTCCTTCCCGTGCGCTGCGGTTACCATAGAGCTCATCTCAGGTGGGAATGGCTTATGCTGATCCTGCCCCCTGTAGGGTTTGTAGAGCAGCAGAGCACAGCGTTGTGGTTTGGGAATGAAGGTTTGTGGGTTTGGGCGATAGGTTGGAGTTTGCCCTGCTACACAACAACATTGTCCTTCTGTAGACTCGGTGGTGCTTGTGGTCCAAGGGGCTTCAGACTTCTGCTGGAGATGCCAGGGTTTAGTGAACACTTACTGTGAGCCAGGAAGCAGAAGTATTTGTAGATGAGTTCTCACAGGCCTGCATGTGAATTGGTTTTGAACTGGTTTTCAGTCTTACTTCATTTTCACTGCCAGCATTCAGTGTGATTGTATAGTGCAAACTGGAGAAAAAGATAAATACATGGAGAAAAAATGTGCCAGGGAACAGAGAGGCAAACGCCATGAAGCTTACAGTAAGCTGTATTATCTGGCTTAGAATTGCTTTATAAAATCAAAACCGGTGTATGTAGAAACAAGCACATTTGGGGGAATGTTGTGCTTTGAGGAGTTAGTTAAATGTATCATATGAAATAGTTATCTAAATGAAAATGTAGTTAAAAACCTGTAGTAAGTGTACTCATTCATTTTTCCTTATTATATAATTAAGTGCAAAGATAAGGAAGCCAAGATATACTGAACAATGATCTCCTATTATAAATGAGTGTTGTGTTTAATGGCATTCAAGTATGGGTACAGAAACAGATGCCATGTCCAGAAGCAAATGCGTTTTTTGTCTGTCACTTTTATTGTATTCAGTAACAACAGGCATGTTCATACAAAGATAACGCTGAAGTGGAAAATTTAAGAAGCCAATCCTCCCTTTCTTAGAAATGTCTCCAGAGAGAATAATGTCAAATAGTAGTCCTCAGCCATTAATTCTTGGTAAAGGTTCAAAAGAATTTCTGTCTGTAAGGTCAAGAGGGGTAAGACAATTAGATTGCAGAATAGGCCGGCACCTTGCACCATCCTATCATCTTTCTTGCACTGCTATATATTATTACTACAAATATATGGGGGGTTTTTTTCCTCCCACTTTTGTGTTGAAGATGCTTTTGTCACTGTCTGGAGTTCACATTTTAAATGGTAGACTCTTGCTAAATGTGGGTTGGTTTTGGTTTTGGGTTTTTTTGAAGGCCTAAGTGGAGGAAAAGATAAATTAGTTGTTTGTGGTTTGGGGTTTTTTTAATGACTCCCCATTCACTGGTACAATGTTGCACAGAGGAAATCTGAGAGAAATATGTTAGTTGTAATTAAACTGTGATTCCTATCCTGTTAGGAATTTACAACATACAATTATATTGGAAGTAACTATTACCTGTTAGATATCGAGAAAGTAGCATAGCTTTATTTTTAGATACTGTTTTGCAGTACAATGCTTGCACAGTTATGAAAAAAAGAACCCTGTGGCACAGGAGTTGTTCTAATCTGGAATTGTAAATACTGTGTCTCTCTCTTTTCTGTAGTATTTATATAGAAGTAATCGAAAAGACAACATATTTATTGATCCAATCTACCAGACATTTGAACAGGAATTAAACAAAATACTTCGAAGCTGGCAACCAAGCATACTTCCAGATGGTAATTCTCTTTTTGGTCATGTATGTTTTTTGTCTCTTAATAGTTATGTATTCTTAAGCATAAATATATATATATATGTTATGCATTGCAATAGTAGTTGATGAAGAATTACATAGATGTCTTTTAAGATTTAATTTAAACTGTACTTGTTTTTCATTGTCTTGTTTCTGGGTAATCCATGCTACAAGAGTTGTGTTTGTCACTGACTGTTAAAATTGACTATCCATTTTTAGGAGAGAAAGTTATAACAAGCTCTTCGACCTGTAGTTTTTACCTGAGCTGAACTTACTTTTTTGCCCATTTTTTTTCCCAGATGGAAGCAGGCAGGCACCGGACTATATGTGGGTAGGGCTACAAGTGATGTATTTTAGCATTTCTCAGCTGGATTAGGAGGACTCTTTGCTGGGAGTCTTCTACCCAGAAGGATCATCAGTTCATGGAGAAAGCAAATTTTTCCCAGCAGACCAGTGTTGGTGCTGAACTGCAGAATCAACTGTTCTTCCATCTTTCTCACAATCCTCTCTTGAGTGAGGACTTGTCCGTGCAAGATCCTTCGCTTTCTTTTCCCAATGTTGGCTTCTCTCAGTACAGCCCAGAGAGCCTCCATGTTGGGCCCTTCCTGTATCCTGCTATGGTCCAGGAATGCTTTCCAAGAGATATCCATTAATAATAATAATAATAAGAAAGTACAATGTTTGGAGGCCTTAACCTGAGCAGAATAAAATGAAATCAAAAATATGCTATTTATGACGGAATTAAGGTTACTGCCTTGAATATTCATTTCTATGAAATAGCACAAGAGAGCTGCATGTCAGCAATGCTGTTGTAACTAAACAGAAATGTGCTTTCTGTGAAATTGCCTGTACTGATATTTCCCATTGACTGTCTCAGTGAGTGTCTGTGTCTTTAACAGGTGGATTTGGGGAGTGTGGACATATAATTAAATAAGTTTATCAGAGGCTTCTGTCATGAGAATTTTGTTACATTTCACAGTAAAAAAAATTGATTTTTTTGCACCTTGACAGCTTATGGGCTAATCCATTGTATTTTCTCTAATATTCTTTTTTTTCAAGGATCAATATTCTCTCGAGTTGAAGAAGATTATCTTTGGAGGATTAAACAGCTAGGATCGCATTCACCTGTTGCTCTTTTGAATACTCTGTTCTACTTTAACACTAAATATTTTGGCCTGAAAACAGTGGAACAGCACTTAAGACTTTCTTTTGGCACTGTTTTTAGACAGTGGAAGAAAAATCCTCTAACAATGGAAAGCAAAGCTTGTCTTCGATATCAAGTGTCTTCCCTGTGCAGAGCTGATAATGAAGGTACTATGGCAGTTCAAAATTAGTATTGCAGGAGCATCCACATGGCACTGATGAGGGACATCTGGGCACTGGGCCAGGAGCCAGGGCTCTGCCTTTGCATAAAGTTTAGCAGCTCTCAGCTCCCAGATCTCTAATTGGAGCGTGTGGTCCATGGGGACTGCAGGGTCTCAGCGTTAATTCGCGCCCACTGGTCTCCATGCGTGACTTTGCTGTGGCTGTGGGTGGCATTTCCAGTTTGCAGATTTGCACAGTTGTGGTGACTACCTTGTGGTACTTGGTGGGCTGCTTATGGGGAAGTTTATTGAAAAATGTGAAATAACTACAAGTTATAGCTTAGATGTTGTTGATTTTCTTCTTAAAGATAAAATTGCTACTGGAAAAAGGAAACATGAAGATGATGTGCCAGTATTTGAACAAATCGAAAACACATCTGATCCAGCTAGATGCCCTGTGAAAATGTTTGAGTGCTATCTGTCTAAAAGGTAAGTATGATATAGGGTAATACAGACAGGGTTTAGAGTAAACCAGGTACAGAAAGGAACTGTTTTGATGCAACATGAAATGTGCTCAAGCAAAGGGAACAGGTTGAGATCTTCTGAAAAATACTGAAATGAAAGTATTGAAATCTCCAGTTCCGTGTCTGGACAAGATGTGCAGAAAGGATGGGAGCAGTGAAGTACTTCAGTGTTAATTGTCAATGGCTCCATCTGGAAATGACAATACAATTCAATTTTCTTACCTGGGAATACCAAGTATCTCTGCAGAGAATTGCCAGTAAGGGATCCGGTACGTTTTGCTACTGAGGGTTTTGTTTGTGAGATCCTCATCTCTTCAGTAAGAATTGTATTAAGACAACGGATTTGCTTCATTCTAAGTTATCAGGCATCTGAAATGTAGATGCTTTTGAGGTACTTAGTGTGGAAGCATGTTTAAAATACTTTGTAGCAGGAAAACTACTACTGGCAGTAACCCAAGTATTTAGAAATAGCTTTTTTCCTTCCAATCTCCCCAGCTAATTGTGCAGAAAGGAAGCAGAAATTAGCATATTAAAAAAAAAAGTCTTAGACAACTCTTAAAAAAATTAATTTAGTAGCTAAGTGTTTTGGAAGCTTGAAAATGAGATTTCTTGGAAAGTACTTTTCCTTAATTGTAACAGCCATTCAAGTGACTGATTTTAATGTAGATTTTATGCAACTCTAAGGGAAATGTGGGAAAGTGATACCAAAGAAATAAAATCACCTTGTATATACAACACGATAAATTAACTAGGAGACTCAGCATGTGGTAGGAAACAGCATTGTAGTCTTAAAGGTGAAGGAAGAGCTCACACAGCATCAGCAGAAGTACTAGCATGTGACATTCAGAGAGAAACAAGTAAAGAGTAGCTTGTGCTCTGTTAATGCAACCACCTGTTTTTCATAAACTCAGTTAATTCTGATTGTTGCGGGGGGATTTTGCCTTCACTCTCTCTACTTTCATGATTTGGAGAGGATTTGTCATTACAAAGTTGGATTTTTGGACTGAGTTACACAGTCACTGGGAGAGAGACCATGTATATTTTTTTTCTTTAGTAGGCGCATCTCAACTTTGAGAAAAAGAATGCTCTTAAACCCATTTGGAACATCATTTATGGTGTGGTTTCAAGTCATGCTGTCTTGCAGACATTGGTCACCATTGTGAACTAAAGTAGCAGACTGCTTCTCCTGGTTCTGCTTCTAATTTTGTTGAAAGAATTTTAATGGAATACTTACCACTGTAAAAACTATTGTAAAATTTTAGGTAATGCCAGCTGTTTGAAATATACTTGGCAACCAGTGGATAGCTGCAGCTGAAATTTCAGGATGCTTTCATTCATAGCTATGAAATGCTGTATTGTTGCCTCATTATAGTCTCAAACTGCACAAGGGGGGGTTTAGGTTGGACATTGAGAGGAATTTCTGCACAGAAGGGGCGATTAGACATTGGAATGGGCTGCCCACAGAGGTGGTGGAGTCACCATCCCTGGAGGTGTTTAAGGAAAGACTGGATGTGGCACTCAGTGCCACGGTCTGGTTGACAGGGTGGTGTTGGGCCACAGGTTGGATTCGATGATCCCAGAGATCTTTTCCAACCTAATTGATTCTGTGATTGCGTGTTCCTATAAAGATACTGTTGTTTCAAGAAAGTAGGGAGGAGTTTAAAATATTTAAATTATTAGAATATTTTGAACAACCATATTTTACTTCTTATCCGACTCTTAATCTGATTTATGTGAGAGCAGAGCAAGCCAACAATCACCCCCAGCAGGTGAAGAGCAACACCTGAAATCTTATCAGCCAGTTTGGGAAGGTGAGCTGGTAAAAATCCTTCTTTTTACTGGAGAAACATGAAATAGAGTTGACTCCTGAAGTCTGCAGTATTTGTGAAGGAGGGAGCTTGAGTGAGCACTCGCACATCCAGAATTGAAAATTCTTTTCTGATACTTGCCTAAATGGATAAACTGCTAGAATTTCCTTAAAGAAGTCTTCTTTAGTGTCTTAGAGGATGTTTCTGAGCTGGATCAAACCCTATAGTATAGTGGGTAAGGAATTAAGAGATTAAGATTTGTAACAACCAACCTTTTACATAGGAGGAGGGATTTTAGACGCTTACATTTCTGTGCATCTCAGAACTACCATCCTTGACTTTTCAAGGGAACCCCAGGCTCTACATTCAGAGGTAGCTGCATCAGCCAGCGATTGTGTGAGCAATTACTGATGTCAGTGTTGGGCCTCTTTGCAAATCATGGAAGGTACTTTCTGGTTTAGCAAGTCCTAGATCTGCAGGTTATTGAAGAATGTGTAGTCTCTTGTATGGTTGCTGAGTCCCAGGCATCTGGGACTCTGAGGATGTGGGACTGGCTGGGCTTGGACCAGACCTGGCATGGCTCCTTCTATCAACAATACCACATTTCTCCATGTTATTCTTTTTGGGTTGCTTGATTTTGGGGCTTTTTTGTAACTTGCCTAGGTACAGTTAGAGTTTCGTTTGTGCAAGATTTTGGAACTGCTAACGTACTGTTTTGTCCTGTGAGGCTGTGTTTCTAACCCCCTGTGTTTTCCTCCTTGTAGCCCGCAGAATCTGAATCAGAGGACAGACATGTTCTATCTGCAGCCGGAGTGCTCCGTGTCTGCGGAGAGCCCCATCTGGTACACTGCCACTTCACTGGACCGCAACACTTTGGAAAACATGCTCGTACGGGTTCTTTTAGTAAAAGATATTTATGATAAAGACAATTATGAACTGGATGAAGACATAGATTAAAACAATCTTCCAAAAACTGTCAAGAAAACAAACAGCATTAGATATAGTCATGCTGCTAGACCTTTACTATGGAAAACATTTCAAGTTTACCCTTTGTTTTATGAGTTTTGTAGCAGTGTGTACCCTCACCTGGGTATTACCATGTAAATAGTTTGTGAGTGAAAGTCTCCATTATTCTGCGTAGTGGTTTTAGGATACATAACAAACACATTTCAGATTCTTTTTTTATTATTTATTTGATTAGGTATGTTTGTAACTTTTTACATTGCAAAATAGGAATGAGAATGTGCCATGTGTAATTTTTTTTCCCCTTGTAGTAAGATACATCCATGTTGCACAACTCTGCTGTTGGAAGCTCCCTTGGAGGAGGCTCTTTTAATGGCTTCTTAAACCAGATGGTTGTGTTTGGGTAGCACTACTAAAGTTTAGAACTTGCTGTGTCTTTCAGAATTTTTAAATGACTTGTAAACTAATAGGTTTTTTACTTTTTAGTTACTGAAGCCTTATAAGGTTATGTAGAGAGATTCCATCTTATGTACCAAAAATAGACAAAAGAGAATGCTGTCAATATTGGTGTACTGTAATGTGAATCTTTTCTGGTGAAAACATTTTTTGTTGCCCTTATTAAAACCTTAGTGTCCTTTCATTATTTGTGACTCTCTCTCAATTGCCCCCACAAATAAAATATATATGTAAAAATAAATAAATATAAGCTTAGAGCATGTGGTCATCAAGACATGTATTTTGTAAAAAAGAAAACTAAAACCAAAAGCCCCTCAAAAAAAAGAAAAAAAAGGAAAAAAAAGAAAAAGGAAAAAAAAAGAGATGTCTGATGACAATGCTGTATAATCCTTTTTTCATCTTTACTTTTCCAATCATAAATGCCAGTACCTCTTATTAATGTAAATTTGTCCTTTGTAGCCTTATAGAAAGGGGTTCTATGCCATATTACATGAAGTAGTATGGTATGGTAAATTTTTAACTTCTGTTTGTCCTTGCATTGCTGTATTTAAATACAGTCAATACTTGACTATGGGTGGGAAAATTCTTTTAACTATTGCCTCCATTCAAAAGCCATATGAGATGTGAAGTTGCAACAAGTCAAAAGATAATTTTTCTTGAAGAAAAATCCTTTCATTTGCTCTATATCTTTTCCTTGTGCTTACTTTACTTAAGTAGTCTGATTTCCAGATACGTGTTTAAATGCTCAAGTTTTGTTATTTGCTCTTACTTAACTGATGCAAACAATATGGTGGTTCAAGCAATGGTTTTGCTATTGTACTGAAAAAAATGTAGTAGAATATTCTACTATAAAGTACTCATAAGCTTAAGTCTCTCCTAAATGGCATTAATTATCTGTTGAGAGGAATAATCTACTAAAGGAGAAACTTTGTATATATATTACCACCTGAGGATTTATTTCTTGCAAGGGCTGCATGGCTTTTTCATTTTCCGTAGCTTAAAAGAATGCACATAAGGATGCATCTTTCTATATAGATAAATAAAGCTTCAGTTGCTTTGTTTTGTTAAACAAGTTTATTTAAATTTCTGCTATTCTGGTGTGTCTGTGAGTATGTATTAATTCTAGATATACCACTATTTCAAATGAAGATGGAAATGTACATGTTTAATTTTTCATTTCTTTCTGGTGGCATTACCCTTCCTGTGAAATCAAGAAATACAACACAGCACCAGTGAGTAGATCATCAACAGCTGCGATGCGCTTTTCCCTTTGTGAGTGAATACGTAAGCACTTAGTTCATTAACACTTGGTTTTTTTTAAACAGCAGCCATAGAATATGCCCATGATACATAAAAGGGATGAAATCAGGAATTGTAGTAATTGTTTTGTTCTGGTCTCTCCAGCTTTTTTAACACCTAACTTGAGTGTAAGTTAAATTTACATACAGGAATCATTATTAATTACCTGCATAAAATGAAATTTGAAATATTTCATTTAAACATAACTTTAATTATTTTGATAAATAGCAGTAAGGATCACTTGCACCCCCTTCTCTATAGTTCAGACTTTGGGTACTTCAACAGAGGCTTCAATTGCTCCCTGATTACAAGAGTGTTTAATCACAAACACACTTTTGTGAAACTGCAAACCTTTAATGTGAAGCTGAAAGTTAACTATATGTGTTGAGTGTTTTGTCTTAAGCAAGAGTTTTAAATTCTTGTTCTCAAAATCAGATGAAAGCTATTTCTTAAATAGTAAGGTCAGTCTTTAGTATGGGATGTGGAACAATCTATAGGCATTTTCAGCATCAGGAGGAAATAATGCTTCCTAAATTTTATCAGAAACCACATTATTGTCATAAATTCCTTCCATTTTCTACCCAAGATTCATCTGCCATCAGTAAAAATATTGAGCTTTGAAGTAGGCATTTTTATATATAGATCCATGTTGGAAATACAAAGACGGTTGTCAAGAAAGTAACTTTTATTCCAGAAGATGGAGCTATTCCATCATCAGCAATAATGCTTTTCAAGTGGTTCATGTGTTCAGATTGAACATTGTAAACTGCAGAGATATTGCAGTCGAGTCTGCATCATGGTTCGATGTATGCATTTTATTCCTAAATTTGAATGGTGATGCAAAATGCAATAAAATACCTTAGTCCTGAAAAAATAAAGACATGCAATTTTATAATAATTAGGAGTTCAGGGCAAATCCTTTTTTTTTTTTTTTTTCTTCGTCAGAGCTGTCAGCAGCTGGACTAGAACAAGGTTGGTGTCAGGGAATTACATGTGCACTGCTGTCCAGGACAAAACATGATGCCTTGTTATACACAGGCACACAGCTTTCAGGCGGTGATGTGTCTAAGAAACCTGCCCTCACTTTCCTCCTTAAGAGGGTATGAAGTGGCACCTTTGCTGTTGTGGCCGTCCCTGTGAGCTCTGGCAGAGCTCACCTGAGAAATGTCATGTGGGGACTACACCACTCTCCACACACAGCCCTGCACTCCAGTCCTGGCGGGGTTTTCCTAACTTCTCCAGTCGTGCCAACATGTGCTCTGCATCTCCTTGCTGTTGGTTTTGAACAATTCCCAGCTGAAGTAGTAGCCTTAAGACACTAAGGAAGTTAGGCAGCAGCACTAAGAAATTTACATAGAAAATATAGTTCAGTGAAAAATTCATGCAGTGTTCAGAAAATAAATTTACTTCGTTAGTCATCTTTTTTATCTCTGACTGTGTTCAGTCAATGAGAATAATGCAGCTTTTTTAATTAGGGAACTAAGCATGAATTACAACAGTTGATATTTATTGAACAAAAGGTTGTGGTTGTGAAATAATTTCAATAATTGCACTGTGTACAATATTAATTACCTTTACAGTACTCACGGTGGGACTCTACAGTGCAGCAAAATTTGTTTTCTTAGTATCTATGACTCTGTCCCATGAGAGGCTGTGTAAATAGGTGGGAAAAACAGAAGAGGTGGTCCATAAACCTTGCAGTCCCACAAGGAGGTGGTGTGTGAGATGGAAGAGAAACAGGCGTGAGTGGTGGTAGGAACTCATCCCGTACCCATTTTTGCTAACCTTTTTTATTATATAGGGTTTTTTTTTTCTGTTACACTTTCCCATTTTTGTCTGTTACTGTTAGGAGCAGCAGTTAAATATTTTAATTTCCATTTTTTAAAGCATCCACTCTTCAGTTTGTTGCACTCATGTTGTGCATTATATAATACACGTTATGTGCGGGACTGGGTATGTTGCAGAGTAAGTGGAGTGGGAGCTTAAGTTACTGAGATGTAAGAGGGTGTTTGGTCATCGTAGGTGAAGCAAGTCTCTGGATTATAACACCAAAGGTTAATGATGTTTTGGAAGCATTGGAAGTTTGAGCTACCCTTTGTTTAGGGTTAGAACTAAACCGCAGGGTTTGTGTGTCTCGTGAGGGTTGTGAGTGTGGCCTGCTGTCCCCAGGGGCTCAGTTATGTGTGGCAATTTCCCATTTCCCAAGCGAGAAATAAATCTTTCCTCTGGCAGCTTTGCACTTGAAGTGTTGAAACCCAAAAGCCTCAGCACACAAACGAAGCACTTGGGAGCAGCGTGTGATGGGGCCCTTGCTTTGGAGCTCAGGCTGGTGTTTGTGTCTGTGGCACTGATGAGCGTCTCTGGCACGCGCGGGCACAGCAGGCCTCTCCCGGCGGCACAGAGCGATGTGGGGATCGCTGCCTGCTCGTCACGCTGCTCCGGCTGGAGCTGGCAGCCCCTGGCAAGCGGGCCGGCCTTGGGAGCGCCCCAGCTGTCTGTGGGCACTGGTGGGCCGTGCTCCCCCTCTGCTGCTCGCAGGCATGGGGCCCGCACCACGCATGGGGCCTGCACCAAAGCTCTTTGCTTTGCTCTCAGGGAGCTCCCAGTCACTTCAGAGTTCCTTGCTGTTGGTTTTCGACGGAAAATGTGTGCCTACTGTCAGCACTCCCCAGCCGTGTTCTCCGCTCAGTTCTCCCAGGCAAAATACCAAAAAGGATTTGAGTGGGACATTAGTTGTAGTAAAGCACATCGGGATGCAGGGGGAGATGTATGTGATGATCACTAGACAGGCTAGTGGGCAAGAGAAGTGAGCAAATGCGCAGGGAAACAGGACAGAAAAGGTTGACTGTGTCCACTTTGAACAACTACCAGAGTTTAAAAGTTGTGGATTTAATATGTACTTTCTGATGAGGCCTTCTGAGCTTCGGACACCTGTTACAACTTCCCGCATAGCCTGGCTCAAAACTTTTCACCCAGCATTGCTGCATGCATGGTGGATGTGGAAAAGAGGTATGTATTTAAAATGGTTTAGTTTTATTTTCAGGAAATTGGTGTTTTGGTATTTCCAAATACATACATCTAGAAAATTTTTTCCTCACCCAAGAACTGGTTATCTTTATGGAATAAAGCTACTATACAGTGGTCATGCATGGCACATTTACAAGTGCATAATTTGGGTTGGGAAGGATGCAGTTAACTCTCTGTATTGTGTGCCAGGTACTAGTGAGGTATTGTGGCACTTCTGATTGTTTCATGAAATGTTTTTCTGTCTCCAGTGTGCTTTTTTCCCCCCCCTTTATTTGTGGTTGGTTTTGTTTTGGTTTGGGTTTTTTTGGTGTATGAAATGAAAGAAGAAAATCTCTGAAGATACCAGAGTTCTTGGAAAAATCCTTCAAGGACACCATCAGCCATTTCCTCTGTTGCTGGCAGGAGGATATGAGAGATGGCTACTGGTAAGGAGCCACAGAGTAGCCCTCTTGTTTGTCATAGCTAGGAAAAGCTATGACATGAGTGCCCAGACTCTGCGCTCCCCTCATGAAGCATGATTTTACCCAGGCAAACCAGTTTCAATGCCAGTCCTGGAAACACTTCAGAGCAATTCCTGCAGATGTTCACAAAAAACAAATAGAAAATGAGAAGATCAAGCTCAACTTTGATTTCTTACTCAGCTACTTTTTCAAATTCCAGGAATGTGAGTATGAATGAGATGGGAACATGATCTGAGTTTTGCTTTCCCTGAAATGTGGTGTTTCCCGGAGAGGTGGCGTGTGGCGCTTGGTGAGGGCCATTCCTGGCTGCCACCCTGCCTTGGGGCAGGGGATAATATCAAGGCAGCAACAAAGCTGCTGCTTTCCTTCCTGACGTGAGAGCTGAAAGCTTCCTAGAATTGTTGCCCGGGTTTAAATCTTTCCTGTATATTACCTGCCTCTGTCCAAATTAGTGTGAGTTTGATGGAAGTGCAGATACTGAAAATGTGTGTCCCTCTGTCACTGGGTGCCTACAGCTGTGCAGGAGCTGAAGGCTTTGGGAGGCAAAGCCCATGGATACCAAGCAGGAGAGACAGTAGTTTGGACTTCAGAGGTCTGGAAAGAACAAAACCTAACATTAAACCAGCTCCTTCTTTGAGTTACGACCATTCCTGGGTTTCAGTTTGTATATATAAAAAAAAAAAGGTTTTGGTGGCTAGGTCTTCCCAAGCAGGAGCAGGCTGCTTTGGTTTCTCTCTGAAGAGCTCCTCAAGGATGGGTCTTCTGCCCAGTACAAGGAGAGTTAGGTTTATTAGCATCTTCTTCCTTTATTTATGTATTTGATTATTTATTTATTGAAATAATTTTTCCTAGTTCACAGTCACAGAAGAGGGAAGTGTTCAAAGCATGAGTGGGTTGTGTCATGTATAATGTGCCTAGGTACTTGCAAGTACCTACTGTATTCTGGTTTTATACTAACATTCTGGTTCATGAAACTTGAAACCTCTCTGTCCTGTCAGGCAAAGGAGTGGGAGCATCCCTGTCATCTGTATAATTTAAACTGCTGACATTTCATTTGTGCCAAAACACTGAAAGTGCTTTACTAGTTTAAAATATGGAAAATTATTTTATTTCTTCGTATGTTAGCTGAGTAAGTCATGAAGATTACTTCCAGTCATGAAGGTTATTTCTGCTTTCAGCATGCATTATACAAGGCAATATGTGTAGTATTTGCATTTCTAGTCTTTAATTAACATTTTTAAAATACCCTACTTGGAAGTGAAGAGAGAGCTTTTCAGCTCAGGATAAAGCTGTGTCACTAAGGCAAAGGAAGGGGCCCACCATCATTGCAAAATCATCAGCCTCAGTACCTGTGGAAAAAAACTAATTCCAAAAATCTCTCCTCCTCATTTTATCTTAAAATATTTTCTGTTTGTCTTTTCTCCTGTTCCAGATGTGACAGCCACATTAGTATGTAACAACTCGATTGTGGTAATCAAAAGAATAAATACAGGAAGATTTATAATCTGATTTCTATTAACCTAAGAAATAAAGCTTTTTTTTGTTCCTTCTTTTTCCCCCCGATGAATTCTCTATCAGTGACCAACAGGGATTAAAGGTGAAAGTTGTAAAACATAATAAACAAGACAAGTTTGTAAGAGAACAGGAGGAAGAGCAGTCTTTGGCCCTAATGTCAGCTGAGGGAAGTGAAAATGGACACACTCCACCAGTGTTCACTCTATTCAGTTCAGGTTGGTTGGAGGATAGAAGCCCAGGCTCCTTTAGCAATGGACAGACTTGTTCATGTATATGTTCCTGTATCTTGGACAGCTCCTACTGAAGCAGTCATCTTTGAGGACCTTCAGGAAGAAAGTATTTCTTGTAATAAAATCCCACCTCATCCCCACAGGTGATGTCCAATGTGTATTTTGGAATATTTTAAAAGAGTGTGCTCACCCTCAAGGGCGGACTTTCTCATCTGTATCATTGGTGTCTCGTCAAGATACAATGTGGTTTCTTCTCCAGCTTCAACTGGAGAATCCCACAAATGAAGAGAGGAGGAGGTTCAGTAACTCCTCACATCAACTAAATCTCCAGAAGCATAGGCTGGTGGTGAGTTAAGTTTCAGTACCAGAATAAGAGAGAATCCTGTGAAACAGCAGGGATTAGCTCAGTTTGTTAGAGAATGGTGCTAATAATGCCGAGGTCATGCGTTTGATCGCTGTATGGGCCATTCCCTTAAGAGTTGGACTCGATGATCCTTGTGGGTCCTTTCCAACTCAGAATATTCTGTGATTCTGAAATTCCTTGGTGGCTCTGCAGTCAGTTTAACCAGGGGCCAGATTTAGTGCTGCAGTTACTGAACTTCCTAAGGACCTGAACACAGCAAAGGTGTGAAAAGAATTTTCTGGGAGAAAGACTGAGTGATTTGGACTGTTTGAGCTCCATAGGGAGGAAGTGAATAGCAAGAGATGTTAGAACAAACTGTTGAGCAAAAGAAATAAAAATCAACAAGAAGAGCAATGCCCCCTACACAGTGTTTTGTTACTCTGCAGAAGTCCATTGGGATGGGATCTCGGAGAGGAGGAACACTGCTAAGTCTTCTATGTAAGGGTGGATGTATTTTTGCATCAGGAGAGCCATCACAGAAATAATGTATATATCTTTTTTTTCAAATGCAAGAAAGTGACACTTCTCCCTTGTTTGTTTGTTTGTCTTGAGCAAGTATTGTACCTCCTCCTACTCCTTCAGCAGCATCCTGGGACAGATTTCTGCAGGGCAGGGAGAAGCAGATGAGCAAAAAGAGCCTCAGGGAAACAAGATCATCTATGAGTTGTCCTGTGCTCTGCCTTCCCAAAGGTATAGTTGTTACCAGTATAGGGAAGGAGGTTCCCGAGTTAAGGGGAGTTGTGTCTTGCTGCTGTCGTCTTCTGAGATGAAAATTACCAGGAGGAAAAAGATTTTTAGTGCCATTGTCATCCTCACTGCCACCGTGTACTAGAGATGCACCAATGGGGGCTGCTTTTGGTCTGGTGGAGGAGGCTGGGGGATGAGGTGCTGCGCTGCTGCTGCTGCCAGATGTGCCTGTCCTGAGAAACACCTTGCCAGCCCACTTTAGTGTTTGCTCTGGTGTTTGGCTGCTCTTTTTTCTTCTCACTAGTAGAGTAATTCCCATGTCCTGCTGGAAAATGTCTCAGTTGCAAGGGGTGAAGCTGTGGCAGCTGCACCAGCCATGCCTGAGAACTCCTGATCTTCACACCTCTGGCAGAACCCTGCCAGCTCCCCTAACTGGTGTTCCTGCCAAATCCTAGGAGTGCATGGGAGGGATAGGGTATTTGACATAAGCTGGCTCATTTGAATGCAGCTCTGGAAGCTCTGCTGCCACCTGTTCTTGTGTGATTCTCAACTTCCCAGCGGGAATCAGCATTGTTTCCCAAACTGTATCTTACAGAAAACGCAGGTACCAGGGTGAGTTCTAGGAAGCCTTTAAGGGCTGGGGTTGCTTTTTCTTTGAAAAGGTTTTGAAATGAGCATTTATAACCCATCATTTCTAGTTCATGACAATCACTGCTGAACTGTTGCTAGAGGAATCAATAGATGCAAACTTCCTGTTTCAGGCAGGTAACCAACATGGGAGTGAAGGCCTTCAAAACAGCTTTGCTGGCTCTGCAAATTGAGACCATGACTGTAGCAAGTCTGTAAAAGGTCCTGTGGTTTCTCTATCTGGTTTAGAAAAGTGAAGAATTGCCAGGGTCAAAGGGAGTACTTAACCCAGGATGGCCAACAAGGTACCTAGTAATTGGGTCCAACTCAAGAAAACCCAATGTTTTCATCACGACAATATTTCAACTTCTGAGAAAAACCTTATTTAGGTACAGCAAGGAGATCAGGCACAGAAAGCCAATCTTCATGAGTCATTTTCAGCCCACGAGCAACGGGCTTTGCATCCAGTTCTGGGGTCCTCAGCACAGGAAAGGCATGAACCTGTTGAAGCAAGTCCAGAGGAGAACTACAAAGATGCTCAGGGCTGGACCACTTCTCCTGTGAGGAAAGAGAGAGCTTAGAGAGCTGAGGTTGTTCAGGTACTTAAGGAGAGCTTGAGGGGGCTTATTGGAAAGATGGGAACAAATTTTTTTAGCAGGGCCTGTAGTGATAGGACAAGGGTAATGTTTTTAACTTAAGAGAGAGTAGATTCAGACTGGATATAAGGAAGACATTTTTTACAATAAGGGTGGTGGAACATGAACAGGTTACCCAGAGAGGTGGTAGATAGCTTATTGCTGAAAAGATTCAC
The DNA here is from genome assembly GCA_013398055.1 of Ifrita kowaldi. Lineage (NCBI taxonomy): Eukaryota > Metazoa > Chordata > Aves > Passeriformes > Cinclosomatidae > Ifrita > Ifrita kowaldi. Next base: position 134,584 of record VZRS01008070.1, read on the forward strand.
AGGTTAGGTGGGGCTCTGAGCAACCAAACTATTCCATGATTCTATGATTCTAAGCAGTTTATCCCACTGGGATCACAATTGTTAGTGAATTCTGAGCACATATAACACACCTGAGACAAATTAATGTTTTTCTTTCAACAAAAGATAGTATTTTCAAGCTAAGCATTTTGTGTAATAATTACATTTTCCCCCACTGCCAAACAGTATTTCTTAAATACAAAAATGATACTTGTCTTTTAGCCTTTTTAAGCTGTATCAGCTGCTGCTGAGAGGTCCTGACCCAGTGGTGGCTGCAGGAAAGGAGAGCAGTGATAATGGCTTCCATGAGCTTTGTACACAGATCTGCAGGAATATTGTGGTGATTCTGTTTCTCAGTTACAGTATGAATTAAATCAGGTGTTTTCCCTGTAAAAGGGAATATTAACCCTGTTTACTGTATACCGCTGTAGATATATAGAACTCTGCCCGGTTTTACTTCCATTTGTCTTGGGTTAGAAGTTCATCTGTCACCTTCACAGAAGAAACAATATATGTCAGCAGGCAGGTAGCTTATATAATGCTACTCCATAATTTGTAGTAATTTTCATCATAATTTTCAGTTGTTCCATGTTCCAAGTGCTGTAAAAGAATCTCACTGGCAGTGCCAGCTGAATTAGCTGGTGATGCATGAGGGAAGGCAGACCACAGTGCAGCCATTGGATGTTTCTCATTGAGGCAAAAAAGCATTAAAAGACAAACGATATATCAGAGCTTTTAGTAAAACATATGCTCTTCCAACAGAAGACAATTGTTTGAAGTCTTTTTCTTTCTTTTTTTGACAAATTTGGTGTTGCTGACAAGACGAGAGCCTTTTTATGCCATTGTGTGAGGTGTCTGAGACGGTCACGTGGGCACGTGCACAGCCAGTGCCTAACAAAGCCCACAGCACATCACTGACACCACATACAATGAAAGCTTGGTGTAACCACATTTTTGTTAACTCTGTGAAAACTCAGGAACGTGGACAATGGAGGTCCGAGAGAGTTTCATATTAAAGTGAAATGAGATACAATAATTACATGGTACAGTTAACAAGCAAAAGATTTCAAGAAAAAAACCAATTTCATTTAAGAATGAGGGGGAAAATAATTATCTAATTTCAGCTCTCTTACTTTCCTGAATTTTATTTTCCATGCTGCTGGTTTCCAGGCACATGGATGTGCTATAATAAAGCAGGGCAAGACAAAGCCAATGTTAACCAGATATATTAAAACAAAAATCTGTGATTAAAAAGTAGTTGGAGAGTGATGGGAATTTTACACTGCATGTTTTTCTTTCTAATTTGACAGAAAAGAGAGAAGTGAAGTGAGGCAGCAGAGCACTGCAGGAGGCCTGCAGCCACCCCCAGCCACAGGGTGTGTGGGTACCTGGTGTGGAGGAGGACTGAACCAAGCAGCAGTGATTTCATCACTGACTCCCTCAGCATGGAAGGAGAGGTGTTGGGAGACCAAGTCTACTTGGAGACCACTGGGTGCATGGAGATCACTTCACGTAATGTGCACACTCAGCAGCCTGACAGACCAGGTAATATTCATGAAACCAACACATATTCTCTACATTTCTATTACATATTCATTACATTTCCTGAATACATCTATATGTGCTAATTATATCTGTGGACTTACTTGGATACGGGTAGGGGTCTTTTTGAGGGTTTTGGCAGTTGTTTGGGAACGTGCCATTCCCTAAATTTCCCTTTCATGGTTCCTGATCTTCTAACGAATATTTTCTCCTTGAGAGTATCTCAAATATGTGGTCAGGTCATGATGCACTTTTCTTACCATTCTTTGCTTTGGCACACTATCTTTGTTTTCAAAACCAAGTAATCTGCTAGTACATATTAATCACTGATACAGGTAAATAAGGAAGCTGTAACTGGCACAAGACTTACTAGTCACAGATGTAGGGAGTTAACACAAAGCCACATTAACCTCTGGCACTTGTACTAAGCACTATATGATACAAAAATAAGCATTAACCACGGATATAAGGATCAAACACTATTGTGCTAAAGTTAAAAGAGTTTTGCAACATCTTCCCCCGCTGCTGCATAGACTTCTTTTTAAGGAAATATAACTTGTTTGGTACCACTATCATGGAGGCTTGTTAGAGGATTATTTCTGTGTTGATAGCCATATCACATCTTGTTGTTGTCATAGCCCATATGAGCTTGAGTTTCCTGAGCTAGCCACACTGTGGCTTTTCTGTATGGCTGTGGGCAAACAAAATCAAAACCAGAAAACCAAAGTAACAGAATTCCCCTTAGCTGCCTGGCTGCTACAGCATATGAGAGGTTGGACAGTACAGTTACCGCCTCTATGTAAGTGCTGGAAATGATCATTTAACTATTTAACTACTACTTTTGCTGAATAAATGCTGTTTCAGTGGTAAAATAGCACCAGTGGGTGATAGATTCTGGAAGAAACAGCAGATCTCTGTGGTAGCCAGCAAAAGGATCTGGGTTTGGTGGGCAGGTTCCTTTCCTATGAGAAGGGAACCTCTGACAGCTGCAGGAATGGTCACTCTGGTTCCCACACCAGACCCTATTCATGTGTTACCCTATGCATGCTCCCAGGTGTGAGCAAAATGGGACAGCAGTTTACTGGTCGAAGGGGCTGGATCCAGCTAGGAGGAGAGCTGAGATGCAACAGAACTGTGAAAACTATACAAAGACAGCATATCATCAGCCACACTGGAAGAATAAAAGAGATCCACTGTAAGGCAGTCCTGAAAAATGAACTTTAGAAGATATAATGAAAAGTATGTTCAACAATGTAAAAAAAAAGTCTGTGACAGGGTAACCAGTCTCTGCAAAATGAGCAGAGAAGATCTTGTTTAAATTTGAAATCTGAGCAATGTCCCCCTTGGGAGATGTAAAATACCTTGGACTGTGGGATGTCTCATGTGGTTTTTCTGCACAAGGGAGTTTGTACACAACATTTTTTGAGGGCTGTGAGAGATTTGGGGAAAGCCTGAGCCTACCTTGTTTTTGCCAAGTGAAAAAGAGGCCACTAGGACAGACCGTCACAGAAGAAAACACAAGCAACTGAGAGAGGAGGAACACGCTGTGGAGTAGGGCTTCAAAAACAAGAAACTGAGGTGCTGTGATTCAGATTGATTGGGGTTTTTTCCCCTCAGGAAGGGGAACCACCTGGATTTCAGCAAAGCAGGAGAAGATTTGGTTCAGAAGATGAGTTAAATTGACTGAGCCAGAGGTGTGGCTTGGAAAGGTGCAGATGGATGCGTTGGGGCCCAGAAGCAGGGTATGAGGGCAGGGGGATGTCTGCAGCCTCACCACTGTGCCACACCATGTACTTGGCCAGCAGCTTTCATTCAGACCTGCTACTGTGAGGCTATTCTAAATATGCTAAATTTAAAAAATCAAGACAAAATCCCCAGCCCTGAGGCACCAGGAAAACAGTGTCCACAGTGCCCCAAGCCAGCCCCATCTCATGGAGAGTGGGTGGCAGAGCCCATAGTAAAGCAGTGTGGACATGGCAAATAAGGATAACTAAGTGTAAGCAGCAGAGGAGCAGAAATGTCCTGGCTAAACCTCAGGCTGGGATCTCTTTTGAGCTTGGGCTTCCTCACCATATTTCCATCTGGAAGCTCTTGGCACAACACAAGGCAAACAGGCTGTGGTACCAGTCCTGTGGGCGAGAGGTGAGGCTCTCCTTCCCCGTCCCGCAGCAGGGAGAGCTGCCTGCCCTGCAGCGCCAGCAGCAGCCTCCCTGCCCCTCTGCTGGCCTCAGGAGCCCTCGGCACAAACCTGCCAGTGGTTCAGCTCTAGCTAAACTGTTTTGCTCAACTTCAGACAGCATCACACTACCTTTTATTTTCACGTTGGTTTTATATGCAGATCTCTTGAAAGATAGCAAAAAGAAAGAGATAAATCAAGAAAGATCTGGTTTAGTTGTTCATATCACTCAATAAAGACAAAAAAACTATTTTCATGTTGTTATCAGCATACCATCTGTAACAAAATTGCAGGTGCATTTTTGCTTTATTATATCTTGATTTCTTTCCTAAGCAATACATCAATGCTGCATTACCTATTACAAACCTAGACAGAAAGATCTAATCAGTAGCCTTCAACCTTTTGATATTTATCCTCATCATACTCTACCAGTGTGCCAAGAAAGAAAATAAACTCTACTAAACAGTGATAGTGCATAAACTATGGAGATGATACTGTATTAAATCAGGTTGTCTTCAGTGGTGTCCTATAGTTCTGTGAAAGAAAGTTCTTGGTCACTGGTTTAGCTGGTCACTTTATTTTAAACACATCAGGACATTTTTTTTGGAAGATGGAGATTTCTATTGAGCGGTGTTGGCCAGACTCCAGATTTCTTCTATTCATTGAGAGCTATAACAGTACTGAACACATAGCTGTGAGTGTGAAAGCAATGTTCACCCCTGCATTTTTGTTTCTGTTCAGTCCTCTTGTCCTTTTAGACAGCATAATAGAAGTGCTGCAGTAAGCAGGGTCAAGTAGGATATGCCAGTGAGAAATGTTAAAATGAGACTATAGGCTGCGATTATGGGCTCTAATGTGTGATGAATCCTTTTTAATCACATGATATGAACTAATGTCACCATTTATTATAAAACAACAAAGTGTTCAGCTACAGGAGGAATAGAATGGATGACAACTGCATTTTTCAATGTTTTGTTTGAGCAAGTACAGTGTGATCTTTTTAGATAACTAGGAAAAACTGAAGTTAAAATAAGTGCAAGTATATCCAGATGGTTTTGGTTAGAACAAGTGTCTTTTCAGGACATGAGGATTTATCCCCTGAAAAGGGGATATGCAGTCAGTATCCATCTGCATCTCTGAGCTCAAATGAAAACTGAACTTGGTTATTATGCTAAAAAAGTTTTTAAAAGTTAATTTGTGTTTTTAAAAATGTAAATACAAAAAATTTAACTGCAATTCTGTTCTAAAATAACGTCTAATGGTTATTTAAATATAATTTTCTTAAGTGATAGACTTTGTTTCATGCCAAAATGTCAGAGGAAAAGTCTGAAAAGACTATCAATTTGACACATTTTCAACTGTCCATCCAATCTTCTAGGTACATATATGACAAAATATTTCTAGTGTTCAAGACAGTCAAAAGGATTTGTACCTGAAGAGAACATGGTGAGACATTCCAGGGCCTTATCATCACTCAGAAATCATGGTTACAACACTGTTACCAAAGTGGAGGCCAGGTTGTCCAGCCACCCCAGATCTTTTGCTCCAGATCATAGAGCTGATTTGCTGAATATATCCTGCTTTATATAACTAATTCTGTTCATTTCTTACCTAGTTTAATTCATAGGACTGGGAAAGGTCAGTAGCTCCTGGCAGGGAGTAGTGGGAGTATCAGTGGGAAGCACTCATTTAACTCAAATACCCAGCAGCCAGGTAAACTTATTTGATAATAAAATTGGGGGCAGAGTCTCTCTGGATAGCCTTTTAAACTGTTTGGAAGTCCTGATTGGAAGCACAAAAGCATTGCTATAATTTCCTCTGCCTTCTGTCACCCCAAACCAGACTCTCATGTCTCCCCTCTGCACTGCACAGCCCTGATTCCTCAGCTTTCTGGAGCAGGAATCTACACTGCTCATCTCCTCACCCTGCTCCCTAATAACCAGATTTTAACAGACTGTTGCTGTAAAGCTACTGGTGTCCCTGAGATCAGCCTCCCATGACCCTGTGTATCACTGGGACCTCAGCACCAGGACATTATTGGTTTCACAGGTTTAAAGTGCATTGATTAAGACAAAAAGTGGCAAAAAAATCTTTGTCACTTGTGCTGTAAAATAGGTTTGTAGGAAATGGTTTATAAGTATATGAATCGGGAGATTAAAATTTGGAAGAGGTGTACCATGGTGGAGTGTCTTATGGGGAACAACACTGCAGTGACAAAGAGAAAGAGTTTCTTCCATTTCCAGAGCTTCAGTTTCATGAATAAGAGCATGTCACCATTCCTGCACTAACCCTTTCTTAGTGTGTGACCACCTTCTCAGTTTTTGAAAGAAAGTTCTGCCTACTATTGTCTGGCTTTGTTGTTACAGGATCTTTGCTGATAGATGATGTAAGCATTGTCATTGTTCTGTTCCACAGCCTTTCACAGAGTCACAGAGAGGTTTGAAGTGACCTCCACAGACCACCTGGTTCAACCTCTTCCTCCAGCAGGGCCACCTAGAGCTGATTGCCCAAAGCCATGCCCAGATGACTGTTGAAAAGCTCCACATGATATAAACCTCGTTACCCCTCATAACCCCTCAGCAACCTGTGCCAGTGCTCAATCACCCTCACAGTAAAAAAAAGTGTTTCCCAATGTTCAGAGAAAACTTCCTGTGTTTCAATTTGTGCCTGTTGCCTCTTCTGTCCCTGGGAAGATTCTGGCTCCATCTGCTCTGTACCTTCCCTTAAGGTGTTTACATATATTGATAAAATCCCTCAGAGCCTTCTCTAGGCTGAGCAGTCCCAGCTCTCTCAGCTTTTCCTCCTAGAAGAGATGCTTCCACCCCTTCATCATCTTCGTGGCCCCTTGTTGGACTCTCTCCAGTAACCCCATGTCTCTCTTGAACTGGGGTGCCCAGCACTGGAGTCAGCACTCTGGGTGTGGCCTCATCAGGACTGAGTGGAGGGAAAGGATGCCCTCCTGTGACCTGCTGACAGTGCTCTGCCTAATGCAGCCCAGGATAACATCAGGTTTCCTTGCTGAGAGGGCCCACTGCTGGCTCATGTTCAACCTGGTGTCCACCAGCATACCCAGGTCTTTTTCTCCCAAACTGCTTTCCAGCTGTCTGGTCCCAAACATATGTTGGTAACCTGGGGTTGTCCTTCCCCAGGTGCAGTACTTGGCATGTCTCCTTGAACTTCATGAGGTCCTTGCTGGCCTGGTCCTGACTGGTCCTTTCTCCACCCTGTCAAGGTTCCTCTGAACGGCAGAAAACCCAGTGGTTTATCAGCCACTTCTCCCAGTTTGGTGTAATCTGCAAACCTGAGAGTACACTCTGCTCCACCAGCCAGACCATTAATGAATATGTTAAGAAGATACGCTGGTGTAACCCAGAGAACAATGCTGTTGTTCTCTGATTTACACCACTAGTGACACCACTAGTTATTGGCCTCCAACTTGATTTTGTCCCTCTGGTCACCACCCTCTGGGTCCAGCCCTTCAGGCAGTTTTCAATCCACCTCACTGTCTGCAGATCCAGACAGTGTTGAAAACCCTACTAAAGTCTAGGTAGGCAACATCCAGCCCCCCCTAACAAGCCACTCATTTCATCATGAAAGTTTGTCAAGTGGTCAAACATTACTTCCTCTTGAAGCTATGGTCTTTTTGTTGCAGCAGACAAGGTGGGCTGACGTCCTCAGTAAAAGGTTTCTTTTTTCTTGCTTACATGCTTCTGCTGACTCCTGCTATTCCAAGCCTGTTGAAGAGCTACAAGTAAACCAAATCAAACCAGTGTATAACTGGCTGTTCTGCAGCACTGTCTTTCTTGTCATGTGAAGCATAAGACTGACAAAGTAATCATGAATAACACAGCTGCACCTCAGTGTCCTCTCACGTTCAAGCTTTACAAATGCACATTGAGAGAATTATGAAGTTGAGGCTTTTCTAATCTGAGAAATCAGGACGAAACAGGAGAGTGAGAAGGAAAGAAAAAGCAATAATTCTGCAGTGAAAGACAGTGAATAACTCAGCTCAGGTTGGACAGGGAGTCAGCAGCAAAGCTGGAGCCTAAACCTGTGTCTGAGCCTTTCTCTAGTTCAACAATCATAAAATCATTCTTATATTGATTGTATAAGGAAAATTTCCCCTAGGTTCTTGATGTCTTTTATGCTGACATCAAATACTTTTAAGAGTATATTTACGAAGTTTGCAACTAATTAACATTCATGTGCACCAGAATTCACATAGGAAATCATTACATCGAATTAGCATAAAAAACTGTGAAATCCAAGAGAACTACTGTATTCCCTGGAGACAAAGAAGTGCAGACAGGATGTCTATGGTGAAACAGGAGTTACTAGAGAAGACAGACACAGACCTGGCTGCACATCAGAAAATCTGTAGCTCTGCAGCCAGGAAATACGATTCACATGTCAGCTATGTATCACTTGCCTTTTTCATACAGGCTTTTCCTTGATGGGGACCCCTTTCTACCATTATTTCATGAATACCTGGCAAGAGCATGGTGCAACATCCTGCATTTGAGAGACAAGCCTGCAAAAAGCATGGGTGGAATGAAGAATGTGACTGCTGATTGCTGTGCCCACAGTACTTTCTCTGCTTCATTGATTTCTGCCTCCTTTATAGTGATGACAGCAAAGCAAGTTCAAAATGTGGCTTCAGATCAGAAACATTTGCACACAACTCTGCTAGAAGGAAAGGGAAATTAAGGTCAACAAGAAAGGAATACTACTGTGTGTTACCAGAAATCACGTCCACAGTTTCCCACATCCTGGAGTTGCATGATTTACTGCTGAACTACAGACAATACTGCTAGAACATCGCAATACAGTGGCCCATCTAAATGGTCAACATGGAAATTTTTTTGTGTTTGAAAACACAAAATTGGATAGGCTTAAAGGAGCTAAAGGGAAGATCAGTCAAGGACGGAAAAAATTCCCCGAACAACTCAAAGTTCATTTAGAGTGGAACAACAGTTTGTTCTTCATTGCGTAATCAGCATGCAACATTTTCTTCCTTCAAAGCTCCCAGGAGAATTAATGTCCAAGGCAAGGTGTTGCCCTCTGAAGCTGGAGAAAGGGAAATGTCAGAGGACACCCGGTGATTTATCCTTGTTACCTCCTCAAGAGCAAGAACTATGTTTTCCATGTGAGCAGAAGCTTACAAACCCAGATACTACATGGGAAACTAGAAAGGCCTGTCTTCATCATTCAGAAGTTGGCACCTTTTTGCCCCAGCACAGGTTTCTCAGAGAAAAGCATTTTATTGCTCTGTAGGCAGCTTCACATAATGTCCTTACAGTGACCATGGCTTTCACATCCTGGCAGCTCTATTCTGCTGATGTTGGGTGGGGACATTACGTGATATCAGTGTCTTTTAAACCTCTGACCTTCACGAAACAGTGATTAACAAAAGCAGTATGAACAATTTAAATGGCAGGAAGGATGCCTGTAGAGCCTCATAACTAAGGCAAAGCACTAAAACTGTGATTGCTGTATGACAACAAGCAGACAAACGAGCCAGAAAAGTGAATTATTTATTTGACAAATATGACCTTAGAAAAGGATTGCTCCTATTTCTCCTAAAGGATACTGAGGTCCTGTATCCTTGTGTGGGAGCTGGGTGAGTTTCCTGCCCATTGCTCACCAACCCTGGGGAACCCCTGATACCTCTGCCCTAGGTTAGGAAAGCACTTGCCAGAGGAAAAGATGGGAAAAATAAAGAGTTTGTCATGCACTGGGGAATCAGAGGACTGAGGAATAAATCACTGTCTGTCTCCCCATTGGCTACTGGATGAGCCTGCTTGAATGGGATGGACCAGCTGTGCGCCGCTTCGGCAACCAGCACTGAACGGGATGTGTTCCTCCCTTCACATGAGAATATGGGGTGTGGGAGTAAGACATGTGGCCTGAGGACTAGACTTTTGTGTGCTTGTGCCCTGAAACATGTTTGTCTATTGTAGCTGGGCCTTTAGAAAGCTGCTTGCAATTCCCCAGTCCAGTCATCCTCTGCATTTCATGAACTGCTCTGGGCTTTACTGACAACTGTTCTTGGACTTCTGAGTGAGCCCTTCAGAAGTCATAGCAGGCATGATCAGCTCTCTGGGGAGGGAGGAGTAAAGCACATGGAATTTCCAGGAAAGGGGCTATTGTTGTTCCTTGACATTTTCTGAGAAAAGTAGGAGCCTAGCAGGACATGTGGGACAACAGACATACAAAACCTTAAATGTCAGGTAGACTCATGACTGTATCTGAGGCGTGAAAAGACGAACAACACAGACTTCTGGTTTGTGTACATGGAAAAGCCAGGTAGGACCAGAATTAGGCAGAATAATTACTTTCCCCAGCAGAGTTAAGTTTGTTCAGGTCTCCAGCAGGTAGGTTCTTCTGAAATTCAGAATAATTCTTTATTTTCTTGGCAATGTGAATACATATAAAGCATGAGAAATAATAGAAGGAAAAATCAAGTGTGTGGAAGAACATCTTTTGGCTATATTTTAAAAGCAGTTTTATTCCTTTGGCATGTAATTTTTCAGTTTGATCCCAGTCTTGTAGAAATGTGAAGAAGCCTTTAAGACTTCTGGATCAAACCCATAAACTGGAAAGCTACTTTCCACCTTAAAGATAATTCACCGATGTCCTCTAACCCACCTGTTCAACACGTGCTACTGGGACAGTGTTCAGCACATATGCCTTCTTCATGGTTATATCCCATTTTGAAACTTCCTATAAGGGAGCATCCAGGGGAGGGGGGTGGGGGGAAGGGGTATAATTGTAGAAAGACCTTGCAGATACTTGGATTTTCAAACACACGGTTCCTATGCAGACAACTTGTGAAAGGAGAATCAGATTTTGCATCATGCACATTTTTGCCATGTTGAGTCATTTCACACTAAATGAATTCTTCCTGAAATTATCTGTCTCTGTTTCTTCTAAAGTATTGTGGGGCTTATACTAGCAAATGAACTTTCTCTCTTGGTTTTTTTTCTTCTTGGCAAAGAAAAGCCAGTGGTATTGACAATAAAATCTCTGAGGGAATGGATCTTCTGCAAAAGTTTCAGAGATTACTAAATTGAAAAATATGTTGATCGTGGCAGGGCAGGAGACTTAGTTGCCTGTTTACAATATTCTGACTCTCTTTTCTGACCACGGGGTCATCTTTTTCTGAATGGGGGTTGTTGAAGTGATTCTAACATGCCTCTACTCAGGCTGGGGCAGGATGGAGGCACAGAAACCCCACAACAGCTGTGTGTGTGGCCTCATGTTCTTCTTCAAGCAAAAATGAATTTAGGGGGTTGTTTGGGGCTTGTCATTATAGAGTGTATTAAAAAAAAACCCAGCAAAAAACCCAGCTGAGAAATTGAAATATACCAACAGTTTAGAAAAAGGGGACCAGGTTTATTTTCTCAGAAAACAATTGTGGATTTTCTTTTGTTCGTCACTTATTTTGTCTAAGACAGCAATAACTTGTTCCATCTTAAAGTATCTTCCTGGCAGCAGATATCCTGTGTACAGACTTCGAACAAAAATATGGTAGTGTTGATGTTCAAGTAGATTAGTGCCAAGTGTCAGGACAGCCTGTGCTAATTGCCCTAATGATGTTGTTTGCTTTGTCTCTAGCAGTTTTAGACATTTATTTTGCAACCTGCATAAGGCCAATGTAGTAAACACAACAGTGTTAAATGAGATGTAGATATCAAAATGATAAAATGCTACAACATCCTACTTTTTATCTCATTTGAATAACTTCTTATTTTCTCTTAAAGTAAAGCTGAAAGAAACAGCTTCTTTTCTGGCCCACAGCATAACTTCCAAACTTCATGTCCTGGCATCCAACTTGTCATCTGTTCTATCTTTACATCTCTCAGCACTGCATCTTTTCAATGTCTTTGCATCTCTTGGTCTTTGCATTATTCATCCTTGCATCCCTCAGTCTCTCTTGGTGTTCTAGTTTAACATCAGCCTGTAGCTGCAGCACACCAGTCAGATCTGTGCAGCATCTCCCAGTTTGTTCTGGGAGAAATTGTCTCCAATCCCCGTCTACGTGGCACAGCATCAGAGGAAACACTGTATTTTACCAAAATAACTTCCCAACAAGATACTAAAACATTTCAGCTTTCTCTTTATGTTAACCATTTTCCCTCAAGTGTTCTGTCAAAGCTGAGAGTTGCTGTCTACTGGGAACAGCAATTTGACGATGCTGAAGTCTTCGTCAACAGACCAGAAGCATCCCCTTTCATCCACACCAATTCAGAGTACTTCCAGCTGGGATCTCAAGTGCTGGCATAACAGAGGAGAAAGAGTGAAGGAGTGAGTGTTGTTGCACTTGCAGTGCTTAACCTCATCACTAGCACTGTCAACAAGTTGTCAACATCTGCATAGGATTGGGGAGATGAACAGCTGGGCACCATTTCTGTTGCTGCGGGCTGGACAGTCACCTCCACAGCCCAGAGGCTGCCAGTCCCCCAGTGCCATCCTGTCCAAGGTCTAGTTCATGTCTAAGCCTACTCCAAAACACTTGTTCTCCACTTTCTGAGATCCTCCAAAAACAGATGACCATCTGCAACTGCTTTTTAAAACCAACTGCAGGTAGATATTTCCCACTGAAAGATTCTGGGGCAGCGTTAATAGGATCTAAAAGACAGTCTAAGAATGCAGAATCAATTAAACATTATAAAAATAGTTGTCTTGATCTTGAAATACATTTTCGGCAGTAACCTCCTGAGACATGACCATAAGCTCCTTTTGCCTGTATTAGTTGTCCCAGTTTCATGAAGTCATTGGTCTTGGATTTTATGCCAGACATAGGGATTCTTCAAAAATAAGACCTCCCTTCTTGACAGATCCCACAAAATGCTGTCTTTCAAAATATGGAAAGTTTCTTGCTGTTTTCTGGTGCATGAAACAACAGTTAACACAGATAACCAGTAGCACACTGAGTTCCCTCCTCAAGATGGACAAAAGGAGCCTGGAGAGGCACAAGTTTGCCTCTGAGCTCATTTTGCCATGCGGCACCATCCCCCTCAGTCACATTTCGGTGTTTTCTTTGTTACACCGAACATCCATTGCTCATGGAAGGTCTTCAAATTCTTCCTCAGTTTGGAGCTTTTCTCTAAAATTACCCTGACTTGTATCTTAGGGACTTGTTGACACATAATTCATATGAAAGATGACTATGTTAAATGTCATGGAATGATGTGGCACACTTCAAGATGTCTGTAGCTAGTTACTGAAGCTATAGACACATGGCAGGGATTTATAGAGCTGTAGTAAGGGATGAAGTGACATACAGAATCATCAGTGTTAGAAATAAATATTTAGAAATAAATATTAGAAATGATTAGAAATAAATATTTTTTTCATAGGCTGTTTTCTGCCAGACTTGTATTTTGCCCATCCTATTCAATTTGCTAAATTGCATTTCCTTAATTTGAAATATTATTGTATGTTTGCATATAAGAGAAAGCTTATACTAATTACCATAGTCCATTCTTAAAAATTCAGCATCCTTTCCCATGAGTGAAAGTATCTCTGTATAACATAAAGCTTCTCATCTGCAGATGTGAAAGCAGTTCTTAAGGCAGATGAATGTCATGGGTCCCTTTTGCAGATGGGGTAAGGGGGATACTGGGCAGTGACAGGACTTCCTCAAGGTTAGCATGAAGACATTGCTAAGAGAAGTGAGGCTTCATAGCTGATGGATTAACACTGAGCACAAAGCACTAAAATAGTAGGGAATCGTTTTGGAGAAAAGTCATATAAAAGTAAGGTACTACACTTACTTCATAAGAAGGGCAGTAAGTGCCAAAGCTTGCCTGCAGTGTGAATCTAGTCTTGGCAGGAGGTCATTTTTAGAAAAGGTTACTCCAGCCAGAGTAGTGACCTTCAGAAACATTGGGCTGACATGCACCAACAGTTTGCAATTCCTTGCCATAGGATATGAACTCAGACATATAGGAAAATGTTCAGTGAAGCCAACAATCAGCTGGATTTGTGATACTCAGAATGTGCTTTTCTGGCTTGGTGTCCTATACTTTTCAGTCTTTCTTTAAACAGAGCAGCTGAGCTTGCAGGAGAAAGGGACATGAAGCTGATTATGCTTCCTGGGCCCACTTCACTGTGTCATTCACGCCTATCTCTGAGCAGCACAGTGATAACACAGCGCTCCATACAGAAGGGAAAATAGCTGCTTGGTGACTACTATTTTATATTTAACCCTTTAGCTCTTCTCTTTGGTGTTATCCATGTTTGGTGCATGCATAAGGACAGCCAATAAATTGCACTTTGACACTAATAGACAGAATTTCATTTCCTACATGTAAAAATTAGGCATCTTAGCCTGGAAAGCAGAGCTTGAAAAATTAAATTGACCACTGATGGCCAAAAGACCATCCCACTAGCCAAGTGCTGGATGGGGGGCTCTGTCTGCAACATCAAAGAGGAATAAAATCCTGGTGAGGAGAGCGGCTAGAACTCCCTGCAGGCAAAAGATTTCATCCTTTGCCAGTAGCTGAAAACAGTCAAATATAAGCAAGTTCCCTGTGCATATCACAGATAGTAATTTGTTATTTTTCTAGTACAAAATGTTTATAAGTCAAGCATGGATGTATTCTGCAAGCCTGCCCCTTTCGGTCCAGGGAGGCAGTAAGATACCCACTGATCTTTCCCATGATCATTGAGGAGGGAAAATGCAGAAAGACCCAGCAAACAATTAGAAGAAAATCTGGCCAGAGATACTGTGGCCCAGGGGCTTGGTGCAACAGGGCTCCTGCTGCAGGCAGATAAGCATCCTGAAGTGAGCAGATTCCAGTGTATAGAGAGGTGTCAACACTATTGACTGCAGCAGAATGCAGAGATGGCTCAGAAAATGAAATAAAATAACCTTAAGACCAGAACCAGAACAACAGTCAATTCAAGGACTCAGTGTTTAATGAAAGTTTTCATTCAAGGAAAAAAAAAATTTCTGAGCCATGAAAAAGGCAAAGCACGCTTTCAGTCTTCCATGTCTGGATGAGAGTAGCCAATCTATCAGGAAAAAATATTTTATTTTTACAGGAAAAGTGCTCTGTTTGTCCTTGGAATCTGTCCCAGAACCAAACAGGTTTCTGTGTCTGGATCTCTTCATCATGTGTGTTCATCTGTGAGATACTTAATGTGCATAGCCCTGCTTCATTTTTCATGACTGACCTTATAGAGTGCAACCCAAGCACCTTTCAAGTTTACACCTTTTAAGACAGCTATCTTTCAAACTATATTTTAAGTGTGTCTCAAGAAATTGACTATGAAATTCTGCTTAAAATTATGCTAAAGGAAGGTTCACAGTAGCATTAAACTAAATCAATACATGAGCACATTTACATGAAGGCTAGTTCTAGAAAAAGCTGAGTAGCACCTGCTTCTATGAGAAACTGATCTCTCTGCTTTCTAAGTAACTCATATTTTCAAGTTGATGAACAGATTTAAAGCAGGTGTTTCAAAAAGCTGGAGATCATTTAGAAGCAGAAATCAACATTGACTTTCACCAGAACATGGAAACCATCATTATCCTGAAAACTTCTTGTTGGGCCTTCACAGGGTCTAAATTTGGCAACTCAGTCAGCAGAAGAGATTGTTTAACTTTTGTTTGAGGGCTGATGGTGCCAACCCACCCCGGTGAGCGAGACTTAGAAACAAAATATTATACATAAAGACCCTTATCAGTCCTTGTATTACCCACAATGTAGGCAGGGCCCAGCTGTATAGAGACACCTCCATAGAAAATGCAAACCCAGATAATGCCCGTAAGTGACCAAATGGATGGTTTAGTAATTTAAAATGCTTGGAAGTGAAGGTCATAAGCTGTGTGAGTTGGAACTGATGACCATCTTCAAAATTATGTATCTAGCAGGCTGAAGTTTTAGCTTGGAAAGTCCTCTGAGAATCTGTGATAGCCTCAAGAAGACGATAGTTAAGTTCGTAAGAAGTTTCCCCAAAACCCATAGTCTGTAAAGAGAAGAGTGAGACACTAAGAAAAGGGACTCATGAAATTCATACAAAGAGATGACTCCTTGAAAGGAAATGTGGAACACTTACTAGCAAAGTAAGCAGAGCTTAAGGAGAAAAAAGAACTTCAGAAAGAAAGAAGCACAAAATTTCAAGGAAAGAATGGCTCCTTAGGGGCTGAAGAGTATAAGAGGGAAGGAACAACTTTGGGCTTTGGCCAGGAGGAGGGCAATAAAGGCAGCTTGATGTGCATGATGAGTTAGCAGTAGGGAAGGAAAACAGAGCAGAAGGAGGCAAGAGTGAGACAGAAAAAAATACAATTACAGGAACAAATTCTGAATTGCAGTGATTGAACTTCAAGGTACAGGAAAGTGGGTGACAGACATCAAAGTATAGGCCCAAAGGTTTTCTGTTTTTTTACAGGCTGGAATGTGCTAAAGCTTGTTGTGTGTAGGGAAAGAGCTGGAGGATAGGCAAACAGAGTAAGAGAATGGGTTGAGATGCAGTGAGAAAGAATAACAAATCGGGCACTGGAGGTCAGGAGACCATATGTGCAAATGGAGTTACTATAAGGAGAGAGCAGAAGACAAACTGCGTTTTTGATGGCTGTTGAGTAGAGGAAGAAGAAATATAAGCTGGATAATGGGGGAAGTTGGGCTATATTCTGCAGGGACTGGTAAGATCCTTCATGAGAAAAAAGAAATCTGATGGAAGGATACTTTGAGAAGTGAGCTAAAAGACTCATGAAAAGGTGAGATGTTTATCTGGAAGAATGAGGAGTTACAAAGAGCAGCACAGGGGAATTTTGCAGCGGACAGTGACATTTTTAGATGAATTTGGTGCTGCAGAGACAGCAGGAGAAGGTGGAGAAGAGACAGACACATCACAAAATAGTGAGGATGAGTGTCAGGCAGAAAGGACAGAAATGGGAATGGCTATGGTGCTTACCAGCATAAATAGAGAAGGATGGGGACTAGCCCTGAGCTGTTCAGGTGAAGGTAGAAGAGCAGCAGGCAAGGAAAGAATTGTAAACGGATGAGAATGCAGAGTATGCGTGGGCAGGAAAGGGAGGAGAAATCAGCAGGAGTCAAAAAGAATAGTCTAGATAAGGATTCTAAAGAAGTCTGTCAGTGTGACATTTTCAGCTGTTCTTGTGAAGTCAGAAGGCAGTGACCTCTGCCTCTGGAGGGACTGAGCAGGCTGGGAACATCCTCGGATGTGATGACATCATCTTCTGTGGGCTTCTCAGCAGCCTCACCCAGAATCTCAGTCCAGCCCCAGAACTGGATGTTTCTCTTAAATGAGACTTTTTTAACCTCAACACATGATACAATTTTAGGAAAATCAAACCAGTAAATGCCCTTCTTCACTGCAGAAAGCAATACTGCTATTAAAATATTCCTTTGTTGATATAAAAATGAGGATCACTTCTATAGCATGTGGTCTGGTTAAATTTAAAATTGATGTTAGGGGCTAACACTGAGAAATAAGTTCCCTTTTTCTGAACATTACATTTCACAATGAATTCGTCAGCGATTATGTAGATCCCATGGCTATATCAACATAGCTCCCTCTGTCAGTGCTCTAGGGAGTGCCTACAAATTCCCTAACTGGGAGTGAGGTACTTTGTACCAACAAAGCTGGACTCCAATCCTTCTGGAAGTTGGTTCCAATAAATCTTCTACATCCTCCCCCTCTTCCTTAGTAGGGTTTTACTTCCTAATATTTAGCATGGTGGCTCAAACATCACCTTTTGTCACTTCACCTCAGGCTTTTCACAAAGACCTGATATTGAGCAGAAGGTCACTGCAGACAATACACCAGCAATATACCAACCTCCAGCATCTGGCTTGCTGGGCACCTCCAGTCTCATGGTATCCATAGAAACCAGCACAGCACCAGACACAGCACATCAGCCTTTGTCCATGCTGTTCAGAACATGTGTCCTGATCACCACCAGCAGCTTGTTCACTCTCTGCATTACAGCCTCCTTACTTCTGCTGGCATTTACGTGAGACCCATCACAGAGACAGAGACACTGCCCCCAGCATGAGTGGTAAGAAGTCCCTCAGCCACACTGCCCTCAGTGGCTGGTTGAAACGGGGACAGGATTTTACTTCTCATGCCAGGATGCCAAGGAGTAAGACAGTAAGGGAAAAAGGTTTAGCAATGCAAAACCTTAGTGCTTATCACCCTGGGATCTTTTGCTCTCTTTACGGATCAAGGACATTGTGTTTGCCCAATGGCCTCAGTGCCTAGACTGCCACTGCCAGCACCTGGAACCAGCACCAAGGCTAAAGAGTTCACAAACCCAGTCTCCAGAGGGATCTGACATTTCATTAAGTGAACAACGAACTAACTCTGATCCCACAGCCAGCAGTATCAGAACTTCCCAGGATCCTGGATAGCAAGAGATCTCCTGGTTGTATTCCTTAATGTATTTCTACATAACTAGCAACTGCACTAAAAGTAGTCCCCCAAGCTTCATGGCATATTGTCTCTGTCCTTGCCAGTAGGGACCTTTCCATTGAACAGAATATTTCCAAAGTACCAACCCTCTTTAGTACACCCTGGTCATTGCCCAACCAAGCTCTAAATGTATGGGACAATATTGTTGAGAACTCCCAAGAATCATCAGTACTTTAATTTCTGCCTAAATTCCAGGTTTTCACAGTAGCCATGCAGGAGAAAAATCTGCCAAGCCGCCAACGTGCCAGAGGCTGGAATGCAGCTCAGTCCAAACATGTCAGGGCAGTGAGGCCATTAACCTGACTGCAGGTAGGGTTGCAAATTGCAAGAAAATATTGTCTGGCATTGCAAAGATGAGACTAACCCTTGAGTAAGATTGTCTCAGGGAACCGAAAAGTTAATAGTATTAAAAAAAAAGGGGTGTGAGCAAGTTGCTTGAATAGATCTGCTGGACCACAGACACTATGGTTGCAGCTCTAATCATACAAAAAGCATCACAAGCAGCAACTTTTTAAACTCTGAGAAAGGCTAACTTCCTTTCTCTCTGCTGTTGATAGTTGCCCTGAGATCCCTAGTTATTTATAAACCATGCTGCTGTAGGGAACCCTATAAATATCCAGAGCGATAAGCATGCCCTTATTATTCTTAGAGTGAACAACTAAGTAAAAATGGAAATCACCCTTGGCCTATTGGAACTTCTGCAGTCACATCCTCTGTCCCAACCCCATCAAGCTAAAAGCAGCATTGCCAGCTCTGAACTTGACCTCACTGTCATAATCAGCTCTTTGGTCATACCTCAATCTCTGTGTCTGATAAGGTGACAGCTGGGTATCTGACCACCACACACAGTCAATGAACCCAAGAGGAGATGCAGGAAAATGGACAATGCACAGCATAGAAGATTATTTTCTTCTAAGTGCAAAGGTTATTGCTAGTAACAGCACAAATAAGTCCAAATCTGGCCCTAGTCATGACACAAAGCATCGGTAAAAACTCGGTTTTGCATAGGAGTATTTGTTGCCTAGTTCTTCCAGTATATACCTTGCAATGCTTTCAGTTCACACTTTCCTGGGCTTACTTGTTTTTGTCCTCTTCTTGCTGCTGAAGTTTTTTAAACGGCTACTTCAAACCTACCTGTGAATGAATGAGAAATCTACTCCTGTTCCAGCAGAGAGCTCACTGCGTATTTCTCTGAGTGCTCACTGTCAGGCTGCAGCTGCCCTGGGAATTATCATCTCAAGGAGGAAAATACGGGCAAACTGCGAGGCCACACCTGGAGTACTGTGTCCAGTTTCATGGCCCTCAGTTCAAGGGGAATGTGGAGAAACTGGAGAAGGCGCAGCAACGGTCAGTCAAGATGGTCAGGGGCCTGGAGTCCCAAAGAGAGGTTGTGGGAGATGGGCTTAGTTTGCCCTTGGTGAAGGGAAGGCTAAGGGAGGATGTAATAGTAACATAAAACTGGCTGTAAGGGGAGTCACAAACACAATAAAGTCAAACTCTTCTTGCTCAGGGCAGATGATGGTGTAAAATGTGGCAAAAACATGAAGAAGCAAAAGGCATTTATGCAACTCTGACAGACAGGGACTGCCTAAAACATTCAGCCCATGTGTTCCTCTGGTGTAGTCTGAACAGACAATGATCTCCAAAAACACCATGTTCACTGTTGGCTGAGGGATTCAGCAAATGTAGCAATGTCTGGTATCAAAACATTTATAGCTGACAACTATACAGAAATCAAGCCTGAAACCAGAGAAAAATTAATGTTACATTAACTTACTGAAAGCTGAATTAATACTTTCTGGATCTGATTTAGTTTACCCTTCACACTCTTTGACTACTTCTATTACTTATGAGGTCTCCTCCATAAGAGCATTTCAATCCCTTCTGAATTAAAGGAATAACTCAAAGAATTAAACTCAAATGTTTCAGAATTGGTGAAACTATTTCTTTCTCTCTATTTTGTTATAATATTATTTCTAAGTGCACAAAATAGTTTAGGCATAAACATCCCAGAATAAAAATTGTGTCTGACAGCTATAATGTCACTTTGTAGCCAGAGGGAACATTCCTGCTGTCGCTAAAATACCGCGGATGTAGCCAATTGAACAAAAATGGTACTGTCTAAACAAACTCAGCACACAATGGTTAGTTCCTAACTTCAGAGGTTCAGCAGACCAACTGTGCTCCAGACAATGCTGAGTTTGTTTAAAGTGTAATACATTTGGTTGTGCATGCTTATATATGAGTTATTGTAAAGTTGCTTCAGGCTAAATTCATTTCTGCTGCAACACCACTGAAATGAGTGTACTTACAACAGAGATTAATTTGGCCCATTATGTACTAAACTTGCAGACCTTTCTTTAAAAAAGAACTATTCTTTTTGCAATTGATCTTGTTCACTGCAGTCATTTAAACACAAAGAAAGTCTTATCTGTGTTACCCCGGTGTGGTGGAGTCATACTGGATTTACGTTGTTGCAACTGAGAGAATTCTTTCAGCTGAAAATAAAGACATCTGCCCAAATTACATGCAGATCACTGCACTTCTCCTATACACCAAAAAACTTGTAATGCACATTTCAGTGCCGTGCATGACTTGCTACAGCAGCTGTAGGGAAAAGGAATTCCTGATACACAAAACTTTGTTAGAAAGTCAGGTCATGGCTTTAGCTGTAAGAGATTTCAACATCTAAGCAAATACATTTAAGCTTTTCCATTATGCATGGACAGCAAGCAGTCCATACTCTCTCCAACTTACAGGGCAGCAATGGAATTATTTTCCCATCTGGATCATCTACAGAGATGGCACTTCAGCATTCTTGGTATTAAAACTTTGAACTCAAGGATGAAGGAATAAGATTCAAAATAACAACTAAGTGTCTGAAAGACAACTATAAATGAAATTTAGGTCCCTAGAGGGAAGAACTCAGAAATCACCTCCTCTGCTTTGCTTGGCCTGATGCTGCTTGAGGCACAGACACCCTTTCCATGCTGCAAGATAATTTTAAAATAATCCAAAATAGAAAAAAAGAACTGATTCTCAAAATGACATTTTGCTTCCAAAACAATCATCTCACTGTTTCGCTAATTTAAAATCCTTTAAAGGAAACTTTTCAGGCTTGGTTTCATGAAGAATATGTTAACATGTATTGTATTCAGATTTGAAATCCTAATCTTGGGAAATAAAAATTCTAAATGTCATCTGACCTTAGTACCAACAGGTTTTTTGCAATGATGAGCTTTTATGTCACAGACCAGGCCAACAGAAGCAGGGACAGTGCTGACTGAGACCCCCAGACATCTGGGCTTCCACAACAGGGAAACAACACAGAAAGATGGACAAAGCAAGAATTACTGAGGCATTTCATGGTCTTATCTTACACAGGAAGACAATAATTTCTTCCTAGTCTTAAGGTTAAGTTCTGAACCTGAATTAAGCCCCACAGCTTGGAAGAGTCAGGAGCAACCTGTGCTGCCAGGCTGCTCTGAAGGACTGATGCTGCCTGCTGCAAGGAGATTGGCATGGAGGCAGCCCAAAGGCAGGCACTTGCAGCTCCACCTACAGCCACAGAAACGCTGAAAAGCAGGTCCACTCCTGCAAACAATAAAGAGCAGAGATTTAAAAAATACATCCCGAAAGTTAGACACAGAATTCTTATGTAGGCCACAGCAAGAGGCTGGTGCAGACCGCATACTTCTCCATGCTGCAAAATCCCAAAACACAGCAGTCACTAGTACAGCCCCGTTCACAGACAAATGTAAATGCAGGCATTATTTTGTAGACTCCTGGCCAAGAATTTTGCTCCCAAAGCATTGGGCTTCACCACTTTAATCAAGCTCAGGGTTTAAAAGACTACAGGATGTAGAAAATCCAGAGAATCAGCCACGTGTGTTTCTGGTATCCCAGCCAGGCTGGCTTTGCTGCAGGTTTTTCTCTCATGATGAAGACAATTCTTTCCCCTCAGAGTATCCATAATCCAAACATGATGAGTTTGCTTAGGCAAAACCTCCTTAGCTGCTTACTTCTGCATTTTGTGCAGAATTTACATAGCAAACCCCTCTACATAAGACACGCAAAGCAAACAGTAGGTTCCTCTGTAGGGCAGGATAGTTCAACCATAATTATCCCTTAGTCTCTGCTCAGAAGACCACAACATTCCTTAAAGCCACAATATTAAAAAGTTTAATCTTCTCAAAGAGGGCAGTGAGATATATGATAGCTGATAACTGTTTGCTCTTCCTTTTTAGTTTTCATTATATTGAGTATGGACATACGATCTATATTCTCACATGGAAAGTAGGTTTATTTCACTTTACTCCATCAATTCACTGGCTTTGGTGGATCCTGTGTAAACACAAGAAAAATCCCAACAAAAAATGTATTGTCTTTTTCAGAGTTTGAACTTGTGAAGCCTTTTCTATTTTCAAAACTTTTCCCTAGAAAGCACAGGAACTCTTTAAAGAGCCATGTCTCATTCTGCTTACAAATGAAAAGGTCTGGACATTTTAATATATTTTATCATACTTTCACAAGAAAAATAAATAAGGAGGGGGAAGAGCTACAGGTATATGATTTTTTTTCCTTGGGAGGCAACCTCTAAAATTACAGAGACTTGCTTGAAAAAAGGTACCCACCACACACAGGTTAGAGTTGGCTACACTAGTGATGCAAACACAGTGAGCCTGGGCAGCTCTTTGTGACCTCGGTGTCAGTCTGCTCATTGCCACTGCCCATGGCACCAGGCACCTCAACCACATCTGTAGCCACTGTCATAAGTGCTGAGGGTCACCCTTAAAAACAAGGTATGGCAAAAGCCTACACATTGGATACCCTCCTCTAGGCACTAAAAATAGTTCTGACAGACACCGTACTACCACTAGTGACTCAAAGATACACAGACCACATACTTCATGGAAAAGAAAAAAAAGTAGCTACCCATGAAGGACAGTATTTTGTTGCTATGTACCACTAATCCCCCCTTAAAAATGAAAAAATACTTACACAAAGAAGAACAGCTGGTGCAATCCAACTGTCCAACTAATGCATTAACAGTAATTAATGATATCTGTAATTCTGGCATAGTATCACATACCTGCATGTGCTAAAACGTGTATTTCCTCAAACACCCTGTTTTCCTGGACTACAACACTCTAAGAAAAACAGTCTTCCTAGATCATCTTTATGAGAAGGCTCTCTTCAGTTTTGTGGGTTTGGATAAGCATCTGCTTACTCTATTGTCTGCTGAAAATAGACACAAAGACAATTAGACTTGATGCACATCCAGTTGCTAAAAGTGATCAAAATGTCAGACCTATTAAGATCTCACTATCTGACATCTGTTTCCTTGAGAGGCAACATGTATTGCCATCATTGCCTTCATTCCTATTCCAGCTACAGTGTGGGGAAACACTGATGAGGTTAGTTAAAGCCCATTCTTAGTGATAATGCTTGCTAAAGCCCAGCCGATTGCTCCTGTGCCAAATCCCTGCGAACAGCAGCAGCAGTACAGGGATGTGTGGAATGCCCCTCATTTGGCTTTCAGCACAACTGTTCAGACATTTACTGGAGCCAGCTAGAGTGTTCCCCCCAGCACACCTCTTTTCATTACTATCAGAATCTTCAGGGTGCCCTAACACAGCTGTGGATGAAGAGGACACACCTTTCACTCTTTCTCCAGATGCTCACATGAAGCCACGTTGCTCAGTGTGGCAGCAAAAGGTACCACACCATCACAAGGCCTTCAGAGACCAAGAGTAGCAACACTTGTATCTCATACTCCAGCCAGAAATTCTTTAGAGACAGTGGATGCAAGGTGACAGCAGTGTGGCTGCGTCCCAAGGGAGGGAGAGCCCATGACCGAGCTGTGTCTGCACCAGCTGACGGTCTCAGCTCCCTTGGGAGTACTCTGTTTTTCAAGTGACAAAATTGTGGAATATGCATCTAAATAGCAAGCATATCCCAGAAATATTTGTAGCAAAATGTTCTTGGCCAGAGGCAAGTGAGTTATCAGCTGGTTATTACCATACCACTTTATGCACTTCCTTAGCTTATTACTACTGCTAAGCACATTAGTACTACCCATATTATACGCCTGTCAGCTTGCTTTACCCCTGCCCAGTCACCAGAGATAGTGAACAGTCTGGTTTACCATGTGGATACATCATGTAAAGCAGAGACAGCACTGCTGAGCACAAGGAGGCACCAAAAAGTATGCTTGGCTGTACCCCCCTGAGAGAGAAGCACTCAGTACTACAGGGCAGAAACTATGACCTGCCAGGTCCATATAAGTGCTGCAGATAAAAGAAAGTTTTACAAAGCCTTAATACTTGGCACTTCTGGAAGACACACTTAGTCTTGCCCAAATCGCTGCTTTCCATAAGTAAAACTTCACAGAAATTTGGCCCTGGCCTCTTCATGGGACTATACAATGTTTAGACCAACTTGCCTTTAGTACATTGTACATTTTCAGTACAGAACTGAGTTACACTCCTGCATGCTAAACTGTGAACGTTCCTATAAGGGCCAAATCAGCAAATTTCAAATGCAGTGGACACCCCACATTATCCCCAGTAAGGACACATTTTCCCTAAGCTAAAATCCTTCGTGCATTTATAGGTAACAATCTCATGGCACAGCAGCTAGATGGATAAATCAAAGTCAGTGAGTCAGCACTGGGGGGGAAGGTGGGAGTTGCTGCCGATGCCACACTGCATGAGATGAACAGTGACTCCTGTGTCAAAGCAGGAGCCAAGAGTGAAACCTGTATTTGGCAGAGGGCAGACTCCCACTGATGTCAAGGTAGCATTTCACCCTTGCACATGCTCAACTGGGTCTTGTTCCCATGTGTCCTCCGGGCTGTGAACTTCCTTTGAAGCTACTGGGAGTTCTGCACGGAAACAGGTTGCAACATCCAGTTTTCCAAGAGATGCAATTCAGTGAGCACTTCACATGACGAAGGAAAGCAGCAGTGTAAGTGAATAACAGGAGGGAGCTAACTGTTCCATCACATTAGTATTTCAAAAGACCATCTACACAACCATGAAAATTTAATCTAGAAGAGACAATGCTGTGGTACAAAAAGTTTATTTAGTCACAATTTTGTAAACATATGAGGTAAATTAACGTTCACATCAACTTGCTTCTTACAGAACTTAATATACAAGGCACTTCTCTGAAGACAGTACTTTTAACTGTTTGCTGGTTTTATTGCTACTACAAGTTCCTGACTGCCCGGAAAACTTGCTATGTTTGTTGTCAGATTCTGTCATGTAAAAGAAAAACATCCAGAAAGCAACAAGAAAGTTCTGAGTAAGCTTTCTCAGGCTTTAGAACCCTTCAACTGTGAGAAATAGTGGCAATGCAAATAGCAATTTATTGTCCACCTTAAAATATGCTCACGCATCTTGCATAACTTTTCAAGAACTAAAAATTCTAGAATTAGATTGGCATCTTACAGCAAACTTAAAATGCAAATCTACAATTTCTTTATCACATCAGTGTTTTTAGTTTATGCAAATAGTCCCATTGCCGTTAATGGTCTTATTTCCAAAAGTTAAAATAACTTGCATGAAATTGTATTTGCAGGCTTAGAACCATATTTTTGCCTAGAAAGAAAAACATTTATTTTGTGTAAAATTTTCTACAGTGTAACAGCGCAGTGTTTATCCACAAGTACTTTGTTTGGAATTTTAAACCAGGCTGTAATTTGCACTCATAAGGGACACATGTCAAAGCTAGTTATTGTCATTGAAGCTCTAAACACACATGAAGGCATATGAACAATAATGAACCTTATTTTATTTGGTAATAATTGAGTTCATGATGAAAAATATTTTTTTCCATGGTGTGCTCCCTATATATCCAACACCCGTATTTTAATTACACAGAGAAAGTTGATACTATGGATCAGTGATCAGGTTAAATTTATGGTACTGCCTTATGTCTGAAGAGTTCCTGTGTTATAGTAAGACATTTCTCTTTTAAGTTTAACACATTGGCAGAATCATTCTTTTACTTCTTATACAAATGTAAACTTAGAAAGCAGTTTATTTCATCCAAATGTGCAATCTGAAATCAAAAACTGAATGTAAACTTCAGAAACTCAAAATTACAAGGCACACTTTTCACAATAAAAATCAAAGTAAAACATTTGGAATTTAAAAAAAAATCCCAGCCTGTTAAAATCCATGGTGTTAGTGTCTGTAGGAAACAAAAAGACCTGGGGGCTCAACACTCTGCTCCTGCAGACTGCTGTTACCACATGAACTCAATGGAATACAACAGTTTGTAGCAGTTGAGGAGGTAGTCCCATGACTAACCAAAAAAGGACCTAAATAGTGATCTGATTTTTAAAGCTTGCTTTTATTATTTTACTGATCCTACACTTATGTTTCATACCAGAAAATAATCTTAAGAGCTGCAAAATGCCAAATATTTAACTAGCTCTAAGTGGTGCCTTGTTGAACGACAAATATACTGCAAAAGGAGTAGTACATCATACACCTGGTAACTTGTTCAAAGAGTATCTTTTTTCAGTTTTCTTTTCCATAGTTTACCTCAGCATATTTTTTAACTTCAGGTAAAAGAGAGAACAAGTTTTCCCACAATTATTCTACTCAAAGAGCAAAAATTAGTGGGGGTTTTATTCAGTCTGCTTAATATCGGGCATGATTCTGTTCTGACTTCTGCTTTTGTGATAACTTACCTACAGGTTTCATCTTAGCTGTGCACCTGAGGTCTTTCAGAATCGTGGCTTGAACAGCCATATGCTAAACTGGGGTATCGCTACCAATTCCCATGAAACTTTGTAATTCATTGATATGAAAGAGTCAACAACTCAGAAATTAGAGGATAATTTTTGCCAACAGACTCTATTCTGCAAATCAGTGGGTGTTTGCACATATTTTTGAGAATTGCTAGATTCTGCATACAATTCAGCACTCAACTCACAGGATGTTGAACTCAGTGATCATTCATGAGTCAAGATTAAAGTCCTCAAAATTGGCCACACCAATAAGATTTTTCTTTCAACAAATCTGAATCCAGATGTGATGCGGCAACTACAAGCAGTTATAAGCACTGAGGAGTTCTGCCAAAACAGTTACCTGGGCTTAAATGAAGAGACAGTTACTGGACTCCAAATGAAACTGCAGGTAATGAAGAGGCTTGACGCTGCATAGTTACGTGATGGAACTTAAGCTGATCTTAAAAGCGCAACCTGTGAGTTGTAGCTTTGCTTTCTCAGACCAGGACTGCCTGGATGCAGAGGCTGCTCTCTCAGACTTCTCTTAGGGGTTGCAATAGAGTTACATTTCTCCCCCCGAGCTTCACCTAACAGGAAAAATCATCTTTTAGAGCTTTCCAGTAGTTACTCTAGCTGACAATACCATATATTCCACTAAAGCATCTGAACTTTCTGCAGGTCTAACCACACACGTTAACTTGAAAGGCCAGACTAGGTCTCAGATGATCCTAAGTTAAATCTATCTCTGTTGCTATTTTTTATATACAGTACGGATGCAATCCTGCAGGACACACTCTGTGAGGGTAGTACTAAAGTAAGGCCTGCAAGATGCAGAGCCCCATCAAACAACATCAGTTTTGCTCTCAGGAACTGATATAAAAAAGCACACATTCCAGATAGTCTGGTTTATATAAACACACTCCAGAAAGACTTCGACTTCATTCTTCAGAAGCATAGAACAAAGGAAAACGTAGCCCCATAAACTCTTATGTACTAAAATACAGAGATGCATATATTGCATTATTTCAGCAATGTAGTTAACTGGCATTTATCAAAACTTTAAAAACTGCTATTATAGATGCTAGTAAATCTAAAAAATTTTAATCTTAATCTCTGCCTTTGTTTACATCTAGGCAACTTCATCAAGTTTAGTCTATGTTCAGCATAGCTGCATGGATACAATAGAGAGCAGAACTTTGCTTTCAGCTTTCTTACAGAAAGGGTTTTTATGGCTTGTAACACAGAAAATCCATGAGAGCATGCCTGAAGCTGAATACCTAATAATAAATATCTTTATTGTACCACTACACACTGACTTTTAATGCAGTGCCTGCCCTTAAGATCCATGGCAGAAGGACTTCTCCTCACCTGGTTCAACACAAGCAGGACAAGGAAATCAGGAGACAACATGCCCAAAGGTTGCAGAACAGTGCTTCTGATCATGAGAAGCTCTTTGTGACTACTCAGAAAGCAGTAAAAATGTTTAATCTTGAGTGGTGGGAATATATTTTGGTCGTTGAATAAAACAAGCACACTCAGGAAAACATATAACAGCAGAAATAACTGGCAATGTTAACTACTTGCTACAGGGCGACCCTGCTTTGCCTGAGTAAGGACTGCACTGCCAGGCCAAACACTTCAGAGACACAAGGGATATCCCAGTGTGTTTGACTGCTCTTTTCCAGTTACAGTACTTTCGATGTATAGCAGCAACAGGACTGACTCCAAGCTTCAGTTCTTTTGGATTCTGCTTAGAACAGAAGCTGGGCCTAATTCTGTATCCCTTTTGTACTCTCCCGAGCCTTATCAGGCATGCAGAATTCTGACTAACATCTTGTTAAGGAGGAAATAAAGGACTGAGCCTGTCGTAAGGAAAGCTGCACCTTCAAAAAAAAAAAACAACCCAGTACTTTCCTTTGCCCATTTTTAGGGGAAACACACATTTTTCAAAAGGAGGATTTCAATGTCTTTTCTAAGGCCCAAATTCTAAATTTCATCTGGCTCCCAAAACTTCATGTGAACGTTAGTTTTGCTTGAATAAGGCCTGCAAGACCCATTCCCAAATCTTGCTCCTTGTTAAATCAAATGGAAATTCTGCAAGTGACTTCAGTGGGATCGGAAAAGACCCTTCAGCCACCACATTGACCAGGTATTTTAGCCACCTTTTCTGCAATACAATATTATCTGTTTTCACTGACCTGAAGACACTACAGATTGATGCTAAAGAGTACACAACAGGAAATAATGTTGCCTTGGGAATTTCACCATTAGTAAGTTTCTTTCCTCTTACATTTCCTTGTAAGATCAAAGATCAAACTGAAATGATTACATACACAGTCAAGTAACTTGAAACCTACAGATTATTCTTAAAATGTTCAAATACTTAAAAATAAGCACTCAAGTTTACTTCTAAAAAGCATTTTTCCAACAAACTTAAGCTGCTATCTAATAGTCTAAAATGCAGAGCTGTACTTCATCCTAATTGTTTGTCCACGGGCAATATATGGAGCCATAGTGTATTGAAATCATAATCCTTGCTTTCTGAAGAGAAATTGTTCTGTGTAATAATTTCCAAGGTGTGGTTTAAATTCCTGTCCTCCTGTAAGCAATTTTAGAAGTCAGCTAAAATTATAATCAAACATGCTCAAACATATTTGCAGGCTTATAAACATGGTGTGATCATGGTTGGCAAACACTGGATAGAAGGTCAAACCAAACACTTCCTAACAGGTCAAGAGTAAAAAAAAAAAATATGGAAAGAAGAACCTCAAAAACCTATTCCAGGGGTTCCCTAAACTTTGCCTGACCGAGGACCACATTAGTGACTTGCCATGAGCACAAAGGCTTCACTAAGTCATATTATATGGAAGAAACTGAGTTACCTTTAATATGGCAAGTTGGTCCGTAGAGACGACAGGTGCCAACAGGCAATATACCACCCTGATGTTTGCCATAGGGCTACGTAAGATTCAAGAGGAAGAAAGTAAGCATTGCATCTGCTCATGTAGAGCTTCTGTGGACGAGTGGAAGTGAAGGCAAGGGCAAGAGGGAGATGACAGCAAGGTGCATGGGCACTAGGGATATTAACATTTTTCTCGGATGAAAGTCAGCCTCAGGGCACATGGCCAGCTACCATCGCCACCTGTTATCTGTGCAGGCCTCCCCTATGGCTGCCCTTGAGGGATCTGCCATGAGCATGAAGGAAAGTGGGACTGGTCCCCTGGCCCACAGGCTGCGCTTCGGTCACCCCTGACCTATTAGAAAATGTTGATAATTTTCCCCACTACAACTCACAGAGTGCAAAAACAGCAAGCGTCTAAGTTTGAAGCCCAGGCCTTCTCACCCACGCCAGGCCTGGCCTCCCCGGGCAGCTCCCCTGCCCACTCTGCCTTCCACCACCTGCTCCCCTGAGCAGGGGCGACCGCCCTACACAGCCAGGTCGTCTGACCGGGCTCTGCAGCTGCTCGACTTACTGGCCCTGCTCAAGCGCCGCGTGTCTACGAGCAGCGGTGGCTCGTGCATCTCCACCGTGGTGCAGGCAGCCGAGATGGGCCGTGCCCCCGACAGCTCCACCTCACCCTCCACATCCCACCTACTGCCGCTCGCCCCGCTCAGGCTGGTGCTGCTGCCGCTGTTGGCTGCGGCAATGGGCAGCACAGCCGGGGGTGGGAGTAGCTGCTCCAGTGGCTCTTCCTGCTCCGGAAGGGGATGCCGGACACTGCTGGGGGTAGAGGAGCCTGCTGAGCTGGAGGAAACCTTCCCCTGCTGTTCAGCTGCCATGTTGACCCAGTTCTGCTCGGACGTCAGGGCACGGCTGCTGCTGTTGAAGTAGTTGATGACGGCCGGCGTGGGCGTGGGCATGGGGGTCGGGATGGTGACGGGAGTGGAGATGGGTGTGGGAGTCACAGCACGGTGCCTCTCCTCAGGAACTTGTGGAGCAGGAGGGTAGCTTGCCACAGACGTCGTGTTGGAGGGGGGCCGTGGTCTTGGAGCAGCTGTAGCATAGTATGATGCCATGGTCACTGGGGCCAGCAGTGGTGTGACAGCACGGGTGTCAGGCAGAACAGGGGCCGGCGTGGCAGCCGTGACCACCACAGGTGGTGCTGGTGGTGGCAGGGAAACAGGTTTGGACTCCCCTGTTACCATAACTGGTGTCATTGTTGCGACAGGCATCTCAAGGATGTACTGGCTTGTCATGCCCTGCTTAAGCTTCTTCCACCCCAAGTGATATATCTCAAGCATGTTCAGCAGCAGGGAGACTGAGGCCACCACCAACATGAAGATGATGAAGATGGTCTTCTCAGTGGGCCTTGAGATGAAGCAGTCCACAGTGTGTGGACAAGGTGAGCGGCTGCACTGGTAGACTGGCTTTAGCTCAAAGCCATATAGGAAGTACTGGCCCACAATGAAGCCCACCTCAAACAGTGTCTTGAATATGATATTGAACACATAGGTACGGAGCAAGGCACCCCCCATACGGATTCTACCACGTTCATCACGGATTGGGAGCTTCTCTTTCCCCCTTTTGACAATAGGATCTTTGACGTTATTGCTGCCTCCTCCACCACCACTGCCAGATGCTGCTGCTACTGTGTAGTTGCCATCTTTGCCACTTCCCTTCTTTTTCAGCTCCTCTTGCTCTTTCCTCTTCTCCTCCATGCGTACAATGTGCAGGACATGGCCCAGGTAGATGAGGGTTGGAGTGGAGACAAAAATGATCTGCAGCACCCAGAAGCGGATGTGAGAAATGGGGAAGGCTTTGTCATAGCAAACATTTTCACAACCAGGTTGCTGAGTGTTGCAAGTAAAGTCCGACTGCTCGTCTCCCCAGACCTCCTCAGCAGCAGCCCCCAGCACCAGGATCCTGAAGATAAACAGTACCGTCAGCCAAACTTTGCCAATAACCGTGGAGTGCTCCTGCGCATTCTCTAACAGTCTCCCCAGAAAGCTCCAGTCACCCATTGTTTCAGATTTCTAACCTACAATAAGAACATTAGAGCAATTAGAGCAACGTTAAATCATCTTATAATCACACAACACTGGGGCAGAACAGATTGATCCTCAACAAATGATATTCCTTCAGGGCACTTGCTTTTGCAGAATATTGCACGCATACATTAGGAATTAGATAACCCCAGGACCATGCAACCACAGGCTTTGGTGAGCACAGAAGGGAGATGTTTAGTGCTCTCACAGAGCCCATACAGGCTTAAGTGCCTATATACAACTGGCAAGAAGGATTCATAAGTTAGAATTTCTACAAGATTTAAATATTTTAAAAAACATTACTTCTGTTTCCTCTAGGTGAGATGGCTCTAACTCCTCCTGCTTATATTTAGAAAAGAACAGGTAGAAATCAGACCAAATAAACAGAATAATCCTACTATTAACGCAACTACACAGGTACCCAGAGTGTGATGCAAAGTCTGCCTAACTCTAATAATTTTATTGTTATCAGAACTTATTTATTCCAGCATTCAGAATGTTAGTAATGTCCCAGGTCTCTGCTATTTTTGAACTGTACAAACACAGAAAAATAATTACTCAAAACCTACGGAATTCAGAGTTTAATTTTGGAATCTGTACGACTCAACAAGCATGTTCTCAAAGCCTAATCATGTTCGAATTTGTTTATTTCTAATAAAATCCAGACATTTTAATAACTTGAAATATTGGGAAGAATGAGAAATTCTGAGACAAATGGTGAAAAGGTTTCTATGCCATTTCCCCTACTGTCCTGGCAGTTAGTGTTACTGAATCATACCTACTGCAACATCATTGAAACAAAACAAAACAAAAACCGAAACAACAAACTCAAGGTCACTTTGGCAACTATATACAGAGATTTTCTTGGAAAAAAAATAAAAGTACGTCCTATGACCTTACTTCTGTGACAAACAACTGGCATATATTCTCAGCAGCTTCCACCAATTCATGCATGATGGGCCTTCCAAGTCCAATTCTAGGCAGAGACACAATTGCTGATTTGGAAAGGCTTAAAGTGCAAGATTTTTTTTAATATCAGATTCCTCACAAATTTCNCTCAAAGCCATATAGGAAGTACTGGCCCACAATGAAGCCCACCTCAAACAGTGTCTTGAATATGATATTGAACACATAGGTACGGAGCAAGGCACCCCCCATACGGATTCTACCACGTTCATCACGGATTGGGAGCTTCTCTTTCCCCCTTTTGACAATAGGATCTTTGACGTTATTGCTGCCTCCTCCACCACCACTGCCAGATGCTGCTGCTACTGTGTAGTTGCCATCTTTGCCACTTCCCTTCTTTTTCAGCTCCTCTTTCTCTTTCCTCTTCTCCTCCATGCGTACAATGTGCAGGACATGGCCCAGGTAGATGAGGGTTGGAGTGGAGACAAAAATGATCTGCAGCACCCAGAAGCGGATGTGAGAAATGGGGAAGGCTTTGTCATAGCAAACATTTTCACAACCAGGTTGCTGAGTGTTGCAAGTAAAGTCCGACTGCTCGTCTCCCCAGACCTCCTCAGCAGCAGCCCCCAGCACCAGGATCCTGAAGATAAACAGTACCGTCAGCCAAACTTTGCCAATAACCGTGGAGTGCTCCTGCGCATTCTCTAACAGTCTCCCCAGAAAGCTCCAGTCACCCATTGTTTCAGATTTCTAACCTACAATAAGAACATTAGAGCAATTAGAGCAACGTTAAATCATCTTATAATCACACAACACTGGGGCAGAACAGATTGATCCTCAACAAATGATATTCCTTCAGGGCACTTGCTTTTGCAGAATATTGCACGCATACATTAGGAATTAGATAACCCCAGGACCATGCAACCACAGGCTTTGGTGAGCACAGAAGGGAGATGTTTAGTGCTCTCACAGAGCCCATACAGGCTTAAGTGCCTATATACAACTGGCAAGAAGGATTCGTAAGTTAGAATTTCTACAAGATTTAAATATTTTAAAAAACATTACTTCTGTTTCCTCTAGGTGAGATGGCTCTAACTCCTCCTGCTTATATTTAGAAAAGAACAGGTAGAAATCAGACCAAATAAACAGAATAATCCTACTATTAACGCAACTACACAGGTACCCAGAGTGTGATGCAAAGTCTGCCTAACTCTAATAATTTTATTGTTATCAGAACTTATTTATTCCAGCATTCAGAATGTTAGTAATGTCCCAGGTCTCTGCTATTTTTGAACTGTACAAACACAGAAAAATAATTACTCAAAACCTACGGAATTCAGAGTTTAATTTTGGAATCTGTACGACTCAACAAGCATGTTCTCAAAGCCTAATCATGTTCGAATTTGTTTATTTCTAATAAAATCCAGACATTTTAATAACTTGAAATATTGGGAAGAATGAGAAATTCTGAGACAAATGGTGAAAAGGTTTCTATGCCATTTCCCCTACTGTCCTGGCAGTTAGTGTTACTGAATCATACCTACTGCAACATCATTGAAACAAAACAAAACAAAAACCGAAACAACAAACTCAAGGTCACTTTGGCAACTATATACAGAGATTTTCTTGGAAAAAAAATAAAAGTACGTCCTATGACCTTACTTCTGTGACAAACAACTGGCATATATTCTCAGCAGCTTCCACCAATTCATGCATGATGGGCCTTCCAAGTCCAATTCTAGGCAGAGACACAATTGCTGATTTGGAAAGGCTTAAAGTGCAAGATTTTTTTTAATATCAGATTCCTCACAAATTTCCTCCAATTGAGAAACAGGAGAAATCAGCTGGTATCACTTCGGTTATCCTGGGCCTGTTCCTAACTGGATTATATGTAAGAATATTGGAATATATGTAAGAAGAACATTTCATTCTCCTGATAAACTCCTATGTTTTATATGTCAACCTTCAACTGAAAACAAAATAAAAAATTTTGCTTTCAGTAACTTCAATACCTGCAGAAATACTTGTATTGTAATTCAGATATAACAATTTGCATATAAAAAAACCACTATGAGAAAGGCGATTATCTTCTTGTTTAAAAATCTTAGAATATTTTATAAATATAACTTAATTACGTCTTACTCTACTTATACTTCTTATCCAAACACCTAGGGGTCTTACAATTCCCAAGGAAAAAAAAGCTGTTCATCACTACAGCTAGAAATTTACCACTGAAAAAGTATACTATTCTCATCATTATATGAGTGTGATTTCCAGCAATTATGTCACTGTTTTTCCAAAAGAAGTATTTCCAAAGTCTGTCCTGAACTTCTTTCAGGCTTTTAGTTAAGGCAATTAAAGAAATTAAATTTATTTAAGGTACTTTTTTATAACTTGATTTTACTGTGAGGCAATGAAATACCTGTAACTGCAGACTAGTACGCTTTCACACAAAAAGCAACAACACACCAGTAACTACTTTGCAGTTTTGTAAATCCTGGAATACTAATTCATTTTTTTATCCCACACAGTTAATTTAACAAAACCTCCCCCTAAAAATACGTATTTGATATTCTTCAAAAACACATTCCCTTTAATATAAGTGAATTCTTTTTCCAATGTAACACAATAAACTGCAAACAATGGTACTAAAAACGAAATACTGATTTTGTGTACGTATGTTCTCTGTCCTGAAACATTTTTTTAAAATATATTCAGATTCTTTTTGAAGAATGTATTTTTTCTGCTCTTAAAACAGTAGCCCAAAGCTGAATAAATTTTGTTATAGTATTTTTATAGTCTTAATTTAATATGTTTATATTATTTTAAAATTTAATCATCAATCTTAATTTTATAAGGTTTAAAATATTTTGGATGGTTAAGTAATTTTAATCTTGACAAATAATAATTTTTAAGGGGATAATGAATTAATTTGGTGGGGTTTTTTACTCAAAACCATTTGAAGATATACCCAGTTTAGTTCCAGCTTTGAACAGAATGAAACTGTTGTTCGGCCATGCTCTTGGGATGAGTGGGAAAATGTAGGAAAAGCAAAATGAACAATGTGATATTTGATGGATTAAAGAAGTTTAGCATAAACCTAAGTTCAGTATTTCCTTTCTCTGCTGTTCTTTACATTATTCTGTGCATCTCAGTTCAATAATCTCTGCCTCATTTTATTTTCCATCCAAATCAAACAAAATAGGCAGCTCAGGTAATGAGCAGTCAAAGTTAAGGTTTGCTCTTTTGCTACTAATACTTGTAATAGAAAGTTTATTAACCAGCAAAAAGATAGAGCATTAAATCTTATTGAATTCAGCACTCATGTCCCATTTTCAGCATGGCTGCAATTACCCTTGTATCCAATGCCACAAAGGCCACATACTGTTGTTTATAAAAACAGGTATTACCTTCTGTTGCATAAAAAGAATGAAGTTGGTCTGCCCTCCTGAAAAATGATAAGCCCTGCACTTGTAAGGTGAACACAGGTACCAATTTTTTTCCCCTGCAGGCACACTCTTGTGCAACTCTTACAGAGATCAACAGCCAATGATGGCTACAACAAAACCAGGATATTTTGTGCTTTTCTGAGGATTTATCTAGTGATTACCAGAAGAACAATAACCATCTGTAAAACTTGAAGATGACACATAATATATCCATCTAACTTATTCTGAATCATTCTGCATTCATCAATATTACTCAATAACTTTTTTCTTTTTACTACAGGTCAGCAGTGCCCAGGCTGAGATAATTCAGGACACCAAAGACACGACACAATGCATTTCTCAAAGGATACACATAAAAAAGCTATTCTAATGCTTACATTAGTTAAAAGATTTATTTCTGTATATCAGAGTGTGCAAAATCATCCTGCACACAAAGAGAAAGTGTTTAAGCCGTGAGCAGATACTTCACAGCATCTTAACTTCACAGAGGTGAAAAACCTCAGTGTACATCTTAGTATGAATTGCAGCAACTGTTGCCTTCACCAGAAAGGTGTCTTGTCCATAGTACATAAATACTGGAAGGACATAATTTCCAAGGGCAATGCACAGTTACATATCTCCACTGGCTGGAGAGTTTCCAGAAATCCAGGTCCTGTGTCTTTCTTCAATGTCAATGCATTCCTCATTGAGCAATTCCTAAAGCCAATGTAACTCATCCAAAAATCAGACCAGTAACTGTAAAGGGGTGCCTTGATACAAATAATGTTTAAATTACATCAAACAAAAACAAAAGGTTCACAAAGCTCAGAGAATATTTGATTTTTCACTATTGAGTTCAACAATACCTGTATCTAAATTTAAACAGCCACAACTCAATACTTTAGCTGAGAATAATCCCAGGCTTGCTTTTGTAGTATTACATAAATTTCAACTGTATAGTATTGCTTTCAGTGCTGCCAAAATACAGAGACAGGCAACTGTTAAGACCTAATCTTCAATATGGATTGTGAAAGGAAACACTTTTTCTTTTTGTGCTTCGAAAAAAACGCAGATTAAGAAATGAAACATCTTTATCTGCATTTCATGATGTCCATAATACCCACAAGGGAATGACAGAGAATCTGTCTCAGAAAACAATCTAATTCAGCTGTAGGAAAAACAAGGACTTCATGAACCTTTGTATCATTTAATAAGAACTGGGAGTCTTGCACTATTTGGTGTATTGTATTGTACTATATTTTTTGTATTAGAAAAGCATTCCTCTGAGACCAACACTGAAAAATGGACATTCATAAAAATTGGCATGGCATTTAAGAATCAATGTTGTGTTATTAATCACTAGTTTAGTACATGCACAGACACACTTTGCATGTGACAAAGAGAACAAGCAAGCGAGAATAAACTTTAGCAGCTGCAATGTCATATCGATCCCTCTGCAGGAGAGGAATAATTATAATGTGACATCCACAAATTTGCCAGTTATTTTTATTTCTGATGACATCACTGAAGAGGTTCATTACTATTTATCAGGTGTGCAAAATTTGACATTTTATTATTTATAATTTTACTCAAATGTATATGTTTAGGTGTTTATATACACATATGTACACAAATAAGTACACAGCTGTGTTAAATACATTAGCAGATTATGACACTTGATGTATTTAAAATTTCATTATACTGGTACCTCCAAAAAATGTCCCAAAACAAATATTTAGAAACCTAACAGATATCCTTATCTGAATACCATTTCTTAAATTCAGCCCACATTTCCTGTGATTTCTCTGGACAGTCTGAGAACTTGGGATTTAGATTTTTTTTTTTCTTCAAAATTATCTACATTTTATAAAGCAGTGTGACAAAAAAAGCTGTTAAAACAACTTGCAATATTTTATTTGTTTTTACACCAAACAATCAGGCATCTCCACTACTACCAGGTTCTTAATTCTGCAAATTTAAATCAGACAAAAGCAGTCATCCTGCAGAAAAGTCTGTAGCGTGACCATGTAATTCCAGACAAACTGGCATATATGCTGGCACAGAATAAGCTACTATAATTTCCAGTGAAACTTAATGGTATTTGGCCATGTACAAATATATGAAACACAATGGTGAGTGTTTCATACAACACAATAGAGGTTCCACAGTTCATTTTATAAACTTGTTTAAATGAGGATTTGAAAAATACCTTTCTTCATGCTCCTAGTGTCATACTTTCAGACACATCTATCACCACTCTCATTGTATTTTAAACACTTGTTAAAAATTAATTCCTTAACGGATCTTGTTATTACCTTGAACTTACTTTACTGCTATGGAGCCTCCTCCTTAAATCCCAGGCAAAACTTCTTTTGACTTCTTCTTGACTCCACTTGACCTCTGAGTGAAAGTTTGGCCTGAGTAAAGGAAAAGCACGAGGAATGCAGGGCTGAGCCCAGGAGGAGAGCTACACCCCACCTGTGAAACTCCTCTCTTCCCTGCTGGAACAAACCCCTGCCCTGATTTGTTAGCCACAGGAGAAAAACAGGAACAAAAAGCAACCCCTTTTCTCACCCAGAATACTCAAATGCCATCTTAGAGCTCTACATGGGAACGAAAAGACAGTGACTTACCAGTAAAGCTGAAAGGTGTGAAGGGTGTGGAGCTACCGGGGGACTGCGGAACAGCCGTGGAGCCTGAGGGCAACAGTCAGTCCTACATCCCGAGTGAGTGAAGCATGAACGAGACAGAGCTGTCAGGTGCCCACATATCATCAGCCACACAGATCTAAAAACTGCACAGTGAGGAGTGTCCCGCCCCCCACCCCAGATGTACAAAGGAAAGAAGAGCCTTTCTGGCATTCAAACACTCAAGACCCTTTTTCACTGCACAGAAGCAGGGACTCCAACGTTTGAGTATCCGTCTGGGAGGACTTCAGGCAAGTTACAGTAACTGCAAGGGAGTTCAAACTTCTTAAAGTACACTTTTGTACTATGGAAACCATTTAAATTTTTTCTAGTTTAATTCTAAAATGTTCTAGTAGGATTCTCTCATTTCCCTTTCAATTTACCTTAAAGGTAAATTTAAAGGTAAATACCTCTAGTATCTTTGGCTACTCAGTTCAATTCATTCTTCATATCTATGTCAGTGTCTTAAAGACCCAACACACTAAGGATTCCCTAACAACATGCTAGGCTTATATGATTTCTTCAGTGCGCCAGCAATGAACCCAAATACTTTTTGCCTACATGAAAAAAAAAAGACACAAATGAAACAACTTTTTTGCTTATAACATTGGCAAATTTTTACTTAATCAAGCTTCATACCTTCCAAAGAATATATTTATTCATCTCAATACTTTGCATCACTTGTGAGTCCTAAGTGAACAAATGAGTAACTGGCATGTTTTGTTAACTCTCAGACCAAAGATGTGGACAAAGTGAGGTAAAAGTCTGGTCAATGCAGGGAGGCCACCCGGCGTTTTCCCCACTATCAGTAGAAAGTGCTTGTACGGGCCAGATAACTCAGAGCTCACCTCAAGGAACCCCGGAACCATCTTGGGCTATGCTCGTGAACTCCATCATTCTGTGTGGCACCACTTACAACGTTGAAAGAAATTCTGGCTCTCCTTTATATTTAAGACTTAACTTTACTCCGAGTACAAAACTGGCTTGAAACGTTCACATGTTAGTGGCAACTTTCAAGAAGATATTACATGCCCCTAAACAACAATCCTGGATATAAATACTTGTTGCTTTGTCCTCCACTGCATCTTCTGAAGTATTTGGTGGCCTTTGGACACTTCTCCCTGCCACACCAGGCTCAGTTACTGTCCCATCTGCGAGCGCCGCTGCCTGCAGACGGCTCCCTCGGTGGGGCAGGAACAGAGGGACACTCGCGCCAGGGTCCCTCAGGAAGGTATTCCGAGCAGCAGGGCCCCCGCCTCGACTCCTCCTCAGCAGGACGACCAGGCTCGGCCCCGCCCTGCCCTTCCCTGGCGCCCGTCCCACGGGCAGGGGACACGGCAAGCGGGCAGCGGCCCGGGGCGGGCTCCCGCCCCCAGCGCCGGCTCGGAGCGTGGCCGGGGCCGCGTCCCCTGTGCCGGGCGG
>VZRS01008070.1:175774-221323 GCA_013398055.1 Ifrita kowaldi
GGTGGTGACTGGACAAGGGGGAATCGTTCTGAACTGAAAGAGGGTAGAGTTAGATGAGGTGTTAGGAAGAGAGTATTTAGTGTGAGGGTGGTGAGTCCCAGGAACAGGCTGCCCAGATAAGTTGCAGATGACACATCTCCAGAAGTGTTCAAGGCCAAGTTTGATAGGGCTTTGACCAATCTGGTGTAGTAGAAGGTGCCCCTGCCCTTGGCAGGGGGAGTTGGAACTAGATCTTTAAGGTTCCTTCTAACCCAAACCATCCTATGATTCCATAGAAGAATGACTTAAAGTGGTATGATGACTCAACAACTCTTCAGCAGTAACATATGAGTTTCTCTTGATAGCCACTCTACAAAGAGCTGGAAACAGAACCACACAAGTCATTCTCAAGGCTTTATTTAGTTAAAAAAAAAAAAATCCAGTAAAAAATTTGAGGCACTTTGCTGGGCTGTGTGTAGCAGAGGACTCTTGAGAAACTGAATCCAACTATGCCCATGTTCTTGTGTTCTTGCAATGCTTGATTGGTCCCTATAAATATTTCAGCTGAAAGCACTAGAGAGGAAGATCTCTGTTGACCTTAAGCACTAGAGGTGGCACAAGGACAAATGACTGTTCAGAGATGGGTGATATATCTGAAACACAGTGCTGCCATGATTGTAAGTGTAGTCGTATCGCAGGGTTGATCCTGAAGCACTGGGGCTTCAGGAGAGAGAGGCTGTGTTAGGGTACAGGATGGAATCCCAGCAGCCCCAGTAACTCCTAAAATTAAAACTTCCCTTGTGCAGTGAAGTTTCTCAGCTCATAACGTCAGTTGAAGGGTGGGAGGTTTGATTTTAGGGAGAAATAGACAGAGATCTCTCATTTCAACCATCTGCACAAAAGTTTTAATAGCATGAAGCACTATTGCTTCTCTGGTAGCTTTTTCACTCTCTGTAAGTTTCAAGTGGTATTTCCCACTATCTGTACAGACTGGCCTTGACACCTGTTTTTTTAAGAAAAAATATTCTTACTCAGGAGGGCAGTGAAATTCTAGAGCATCCTTTTAGTTGTGCTACAGAAGGTTTTTATGGTAGAATCCTTTACATTTCAAACTAGGAGAAGCTGATGCAGTCCCTGCCTGGCATGGGACTACACCCATCAGCTAATAATTTCCTTTCCAAGAATTCCCTTCTGGGTTCATGCAAAAAGAGGTTTGGTCTGTCAGCAAAACCCTCTGGATCATTTGTAGAAAATGGGACAGGCAAGGATGCAAAATCGATGAGGAAAACTTGAAGAAAGCAGCTTTAAAAGTAAAGAGCCAATCATGTACTGGTGAAAGCCCGAGCATGAAAGCATGTTGAGGACATATGGAGGGCTACTTGTTAATCATATACTAACAGGTGGATCTGTAGCCAAACGAGGGGGAAATAGAAAAAGTAGGACTTGTCTCTCTGAGGAGTTTATTCAGAAAGAAAATAGGCTCAGATTTAGTTAATGGTGTCTCTTCATGTGGACTTTCTGACAGAAGGATTTCCATGGAAGAGCCATCCTGCTAGTTTCCTCACTTATCTTTAAAGCTGCACAGCACTGCTAGTCCTCATTATGTTTTCCCTCCCTCATTAACACTAGACCGCAGCACACAACTTAAGGTGACATTTAAATTGTTACATTAAAATGCACACTTACAAAATTTTCAGCCTTCTTTTAATTAACACAGAATCACAGAATGGTTAGGGTTGGAAGGGTCCTCTGGAGATCATCCAGTCCAACATCCCTGCCAAAGCAGGGTCACCTACAGCAGGTTACACAGGAACGTGTCCAGCTGGGTTTTGAATGCCTCCAGAGAGGGATTAATTATCTTCTTTAGCACCATCTTTTGTCTTCCATCCAAGCCTCCACACAGGTGACAACCCCTGTTCCACATGTAGGCAGATATTTAGCAGTACATGATTTGGCTGGCACAGAAACAAAGTGAATTCAAGAAGTGGAGAGACAGAGCAGTCAGACAAGTATTTTTAAGATTAGATGAGTTGGGTTTTCATGACAAGGTACACGGAAAGAAAATAAAAAATAGGCACCAAGCTTTGTGAAATGATAAAAAGATCTTGTAAGTGAAGGAGATATTTCTTGATTGATCCTGGTCTGAACCTGGGCTGCTGCCCAATAAGAAAAATGGACTTTTCCAGATCAGTATTGATCCAAAACAGTGTTTTTCCCCTTGCTATTTCTAATTTAAACATCTATTTTGAAGTACAGAAGAGGATCACTCTTACGTAACTGTGCATCCAAGCACTGTCTAGTGGAAAGACCCCTAAACCGTGGTACGTGACATCAGTCATAAACAAGCCGTGCCAAAGTGACACGTGGCTCAGCAGTGCTGACAGCAGTTCTGTCCACACAGTCAGCCTGAAAAAAGAGCTACAGATGCCTTCAGTTCAGCTTATTGTGGCACTGTATGGTATGTCAATAAAGAGAATTGCACTTGACATGCCGCTGCCCTACAGAAGATGGCACTAAAGATATTTAAATGCTGGAAAAGGGTACTGCTGCCTCCGGAGGCACAGCTTGAAGTGGGGAGGATTAATATCACTAGTTGTTTTCTACATGGATGAATCGAAGGACTTTAGAATTAATTAAATAATAAATATCATGGCAATAAAAAGACTGAAGTTGTAGTTTGATCTCATATTACATACTAATTTTATTATTGTGCCAGTTAGTGATTAGTGTTCTGTTCTGTTCTGTTTGACACTACTGCCAAGCACATCAGAGAACGCAGCATAAGAACTGGTGTTGGGAAGTATTATTATTCCTAGTTTTGTAGGACAACAGTGAGAGTTCTAATCTGTAGGAATGGGGGCACAGGAAGACTGAATATCTCATCCTAGGTTATATGGTTCTGAGAATAGCACTGAGACTCTAGGCTGGTGTTTCACCCACCAGAACCAGCTTTCTCTGGTCCTTTCTGGTTCTTTCCTTTGGAAACGTGGGAAGTCTCCTAATACAACAACAAAGGAAAAGTCTGAATGTTCTGGGATATGTAAAAGTGAGATGTTTTCCAGTCATCTTCATGGAAGCAAAAGATCCATGTAAGGTGTAGCAAAGGAAGACCTATACCTGTACAAGCCAGGCATCTGTTACGAGGCGGAATCAAAAAGAGAGACACAGGACATGCAGAATCCTAAGAGGAATTATGCCTGCTATCATTCTGTCATGGTGTTATGCTATTTTTTTTCTGACACTACA
This sequence comes from Ifrita kowaldi, assembly GCA_013398055.1. Classification (NCBI taxonomy): domain Eukaryota; kingdom Metazoa; phylum Chordata; class Aves; order Passeriformes; family Cinclosomatidae; genus Ifrita; species Ifrita kowaldi. The sequence goes on from VZRS01008070.1 coordinate 179,000, forward strand.
GACAGAAATATGAAATAAAACCACATTGATTCCTGCCACAAATCTGGCAAAAATCTGAGCTGAAGAAAACAAATTTAAAATGCAGAGTTCAAATAGTTCACTGCTGAGTTAGTGAGCTAAATCAATTCATACAAAAGTTGATGAAAGATTGTGTTGGAGCAAGGAAGAAGATGGCCAGCAGCTGAGAAGGAGGGCCAGGAGAGATGAATAGAGAGCATGGAAGGGTACAGCAACAAAGGGAGAAAAGGCAGTTAAGATTCTTGCTTTTCTAATAGCAGTCACTCAGGAAAACACAGCCAGAGGCTGTGGTTTGAAACTGCAGCATGTGTAGCAGCAAATAACTTCATATTGCCATTCCCTCCACCCCTTCCACTCACTCCCTGCAGCTCTTCTTGCCCAACACTGTGGCCTACTGCCCCGCAGTCTTGTCAGTGTGGAAGTTCATATGGCATCCCTGTAAGGCAGATCAAGGAATTAATCCATCTGAAAAACAATCCAGCAAAGCAAAACATCTGTTTCTTCATCAGCTAGAACAGTGGGCCAGTCCAGTGCTGAGCACAGCTGTGCAAACAACTGAGCTGGCACAGTGCAGGTCCTGGAGTGGAGGCACCGTGTTGAGTGGGGTGGGAGAGAGATACAGACAGGATAAGAACTAGCAGGAAGGAGAGACATCAGTATTAATGCCCTAAACTAGTATTGCCAGTGGGCAATTGATTGTGCCAAACCACAGCCAAGGCTTCTAAACAAGAATGTTCTTTTTCATTGTGTTCAGGGTAAGAGCAAATACAGAATGTTTTACCAGGAATATACCTGGGTGTCATGCATGATGAATTTGTAAAGGCCTCAAATAATTACTGCCTTCCACAGAAAGGAACAGCAATAGGCATCTTGCTTTGAAATAGAAAAAACAGTATTATGTGTGGGAAAATTTCTCTGCAAAATTCAAACTGCTGCACGATGTGATGATCTGCCTTTGGAATTGAAGGAATCAGTAGCACGAAATGGCATGCCATTGGTGGGAAATAATCTCATGGCTGCACACCGGGCTTCAGTGAACTTCACCAATGTTTGCACATACAGTGAAATGGGCAGCAACACTGAACAGCAATCTGGGTTTCCATCTTCCTCCTGTTGGGATGAATGCCTGTTTTGTGAGACACACAACCAAGGCATAAGGAGCTTTTTACTAACTGTGCTGAGGAGGAAAAAAAAATTCCATCACCGATTTCACTTATATTAATTGGAATTTTATTTACTCACAATGCCACCTCATGTACTTAGTTAGGTGGAACATACTACAGCACACAAATGTCTTACTACAATTGCTAAAAGCACAAAGGGACCATGTAGACAGAGATTGTGCTGGACAAACCCTGCACTGGCAAATAGACTTTTGGGTGTTAACAAGGCTGAAAACTTTATTTCAAACATCCTGCTTTTGACTAACCTTTAATGCATACCACTATGATGTTTTTTCAGTCAATCATGTTATTGTCTCATGTTCCACCGATGATCTTCCACAAACTCCAGCTCTTCTTTACAAAGCTGTTCTTTGCTTCAGAATGGGTCTCCATCTGACAGATTTGCAAGTGCAAGTGCTTTGCAAGTTTCACAATAGAAGCACGTAGACCTTCCTACCTTCTAAAACTGCTATTGTTAAACCATTTCTCCCGGTGATAAAGATCTTATTGAATCCTAAGCTTATCTTCCCATGTACCTGCAGCTCCTCCCAGCTGCATACCGTTTATCCATTTGGTGGATACTGATGCTCTGACAATGAGTCATTAATAACTATTTTACTGCAATACACAAAAGCTTCTATCATGGCTTAGGCAGAAATTATGCCTGACAAATCCATGTTGCAATGTCTCATTCAGTCTTCTATCAGATAACAGTGAGGGTCTGATTTAGTCAGTTTGCTGCTCTGTGTCTGTGTGCATGTTCGTGGTAAGGCAATAGACTGTTTTTGTTTATCTGTGCTGGCCAGATTGTGGAAGCTGTTTAAACTGTATATTAAACACTCAGTCCTTGGAAAGGATGCAATACCTCGGGCAGGGACATTACTAACTCTAAGCAGACATTACACTAATGATGCAACATACAATAGGTTTGAAATCTTTACCACACAATAATTATATTTTTTCTGGCACCTGTTGCAATGATCTTAACAAACAATGCTTGATTAAACTGTTCTGATCCCTGTGAACATGACGCAGTTGTCACCTTTACCTTTCAATTAGGAAAACTCAGGAACAATGAGTGTATGGGTTGATTCTCTGTACCAGGACTGCCATAATACTTTCAAATCAAGTGAAAGAAGTATTGTGACAAAGGAAATGTTGATGATTGGATACCAAACAGATAGCAAGTGTTCCAATCATCACAACAGAAGTGCAGCATTCCTCCTGCTAATGTGTGGATCGCTGAGAGGTGTGGGAGTTTTTATGTGTTGTCATAAAGATTGAACCTCCACAGAAGATTATCTGCAGAACACTTTAAAACCAGATTTCATTATCTCGACTTACACAGCTTTAAGCCTGCTACTGTCCTTCCTAGCTGACATGTCTAAATTGCCATAATTGCCAAGACAACAGAAAAGATACATCTTGCATAAGCAAGTAAACCTGCCCAGCACAGCTTGTCCATCGAAAAATGCCACCTGCTTCAGACCAGTGTGTCTGCACCACACACTTCAGTATTCCTTTTCCTGGGGACTGCGCCAGGCTAAGAGCGAAATGCTGGTTCTTAGCAGCACACAGAATATATGCTGCTGTTCAAAACATTCATCTACAACGTGCAGTCATTCATGGCTCAACTCTACAAGTTCTCTCAGTTCACTGAAAACATACTTCCCTAAACTGAGTATCATACTGATACTGTATCACTCCTTTACCACAAAGACTTATGCAAGCATCTGTCTACCTGGTGGTATTCTTATAGAGAATATTTTTTAGTAGATGGCTAATTCAAATACCATGGATTTGGCTATTCAAATACATAGAGCAGATAGGTGTGAAATAATCTCTGAGTTAGTGGCAGTGATTAAATTTTTCCCTCAGAAAAAGGGAGAAGGTAAGTGCAATGATGTGACCAATTCTGACATTTAAATCTATGGTAGGATGGGGGACCAACCATAGCAAGAGCAAGGAATGTTCTCAGAGGTGGAGTCTGAGATGTGACTTGTTTCCACATCTGGGCCTTCCAAATTAAAGATCATTGCATTTCCAAACCTAGGTTATAAAGACTTTCTTTTGGTGGCTAGAAAACTTTATATAGAAAATAGCCAGGTCAAAGCCAGCTTTACAGAAGAGAAATATACTCTGTAAGAGAAAATGACAGTGACAAGCTAGGTTGGTCAGATGGGCACAAAAGTGTAGGTACCTTCTGAACTATCTTGAAAGTCATTACCATTAGTCTTAGCTCATTAAGCTTCAAATAGTTACCATTATTCTTGCCACTGCCTGCAAACAGGTTCAAATGACCGTGTACATAATAAGGTGGTGAAAAATCAAATGAATGTGTAATTAACTGTCAGGGTGGTGGCTGTCCTGAATATCAGAACAGGTGACAAAAATACAGTGCAATTCTTTGAGTGTGATTTTGTTGCATGGTAAAACCCATCAGCCTAATTTTCAGGTGAGGAAATTATAATTAGGGAAAAAAACAGATTAATTTTCATGAAGTTTAGTTTCTATCAAAGTGATCTTAGCTGTTGCTTACTGCTGCAGTACACTTCTTACAAAATAAAGCAGCTTTTAACAGACTTGCTATTTTGAATTGAACCTCCATAGTACAGGAGTGCTCTTCTCTGTATCGACCATATGATTTCCTTCATATTTGTCCTATCAGATACAAAACAACTTAGCACATTGGCTCATAATAACTGTAAACAACCAAAGGATATTTTTATCTAAGAAAACCTTTAATAAAGGTACTTCTATATCCAGAAGTCATAAATACAGAAGATTTATACTTCACATTTCTTTTTAAATCAGTCTTTCTCCCAAGGTAGTTAGGATTTTTTCTGTGTCTGGGTCCATGATTTACTAATGAAGTTTGCTTCCCCTCATCTCCTTCCTCTTCTGACAAACATTTGTCATTTTGGTTTCAAGGTTTTGGATGGAAGTTTAACCTGATTGAGTCAATGGTGATTTTTCCTGGCAATTTCAGTCAAGGAATAATTTCAGCCAGTCCCATTCTTACACTTCCCAGTTCTGATACCACATTATTAGACACTTTACATCCTGGCTACACTAGAGACTGAACAATGAGGAATCAGCCTCTTACACAGTCATGACCTCAGATTTGCTGCTAAAGTTTTCAACATGCTTTGCAATCTTTAGTCTGAGGAAAGCCTAGGAACCAAGTACCAGAAATGCAGACACTACTAGTGCATTTCAGGAAAGAACACACACAATTTCAACACAGAAATATATTTTAATCTGTATGAAATCAATCTGTAGAAGGTCAGCTATGCAATATAGCGTATGTAGAAATAGGTGCAATTCCCATGTTCCTATAAAGTATCTGATTTTTTTTTCACATGCAAAGCAGCTATTTAGTCAAATTAAATATACACGGAAAACAAATCTCAGAGCTATTATTGCCTGATGTTGCAGTCCTGGATCAAAGCCTTCTCTATATCCACTTTCCCCAGTTCTATATGTTTTTCCTGTCTGATAATCTTGTTGCCAAAATGCTAGCTGAAGATAACTTCGTAGTGTTAGTGTTAATAGTTTTGGTGTGTCTCATTCCAAGTTCCAGCTAAATTCAGAGGTAGATGGGGAAAACCAACTCTTTCTCTATGGAGCTGGTATCACTGGCCTTTTCCAGCTGCAAGGCTGTCTTAAGTAGCATATTTGATTTCAAGTAGAGCACATATGTGACCTTCCACTATGAGCTCAGGAAACCTCAGGATAACTGGCAGTGTAACCAATTGAAACACCAAGCTGCAGCAGAAGGCTAAAATCCTTACCCTACCCTTGGCTGTTAAGTATAGTATTGGAGCTGACATTTTCCATTATGGTAAACAGATTTTCATTAGACACATTAGGTAACACACAGCACATACAAGTAATACAGAAAACAGATACCACAAGAGTGCTTTAATTATAATTTCAGAAAAAAAATAAAAATCTTGTTACAAAAGAAATGTAATACTAGAGCACTGGGACTAGTTTGTTCTCTTTGTACTTTTACATGAAACAATGCAGGAACTCTGTCAAGCACAAACCTGATTTGTGCCAAACTGCATCCTTTGGAGTTGAACTGAGGTTGTTTTCACAATCTAAGTTTCCAGTCCAGTCATTATGAATGACTTTCTATCTTTTTGTTCATGGTTCTGAGGATGGTGTTGTTTTTACAGTCTTCTTGCTTCCCTCTTAGATGACAGATTTCCATTTGCAGTCAAGTTGTAACACTGGATGTAGCTCACAAGCAATGGAAGCCTGTTTATGCTCCACTTTTAGTGCACAGTGAAGGGTCATGGGTCTTAATTCATGCAGCTTTGTTTATTCCAACAGTGACAAAATTAGATGTACAGTAAAAGATGAATACAAATCGAGAAGCTGAGATAGCGGTCATTTATTTTGGGGAAAAGCCAGTTATTACAGCTAAGCAGGAGAAACAGCCAGCTTTCTAGAAGTGAGTTCCATGGGAGCACAGCAATGTGAACTTTGTGGGTCCCTTTGCTATTTTAGCTCTGCAAGCTGTCTGTAATTCCTGCTAGACCAACTCTAAGAAAAGGCATGGTGATTTAATCTCACAATGTGGAATGTCAGAGAGACTGGGAGTGGTTTGCTCAACCCATTTGAAAGGTACCTCAGATTGGGAGAAGGTTTCATGAAGAAAAGTTGTGCAGGCTAGATAGAAAAAAAGGAGCAATGGAAGGAGCACTGGATATCATGCTGTAAGTTGAAGCACTTCTTTTGGATAACCAACAGAACAAAAAAAGGCCTTTTTTCTTGGTTTTTACTGAAAAAAAAAGAAGTTTTAAAAGTATACAGCTGAGCGAGGCACAGTTAGGTGGTAAAAAGTCTCTTCATCAGATAAGTCTGCTGTACTGAGATTCTTCACAAAGTATTGGGGGAGAACAAGAGAAGGAAGAAGACAGTTGCATTGCCTCCACCTTCCCAGAGGTGACGATCGTTTTTTTATCTGATCAAGAGAATGAAAAATGGACTTCATTCCTCCCACTGTTGCAGTCTCTGTGACTATGAAGAGGCAGCATTGACCTAATGGCATTCACAGGCAATTGAGACTGGCCACCCCCAACCCTTAAGGAAATGCTTCTCAGTGCAGGCAAGATGAGAAGACAAAAAAGATGATGGTGCCCAGCAAAGCTGATAGCATGCATTGCCAGAGTATCTGTGTTCCTACACCATCTCCTTGCTCTCCAGATTACTTAGAGAGGACACCTACTACAAACAATCACCTCCCTGTCTTCTTCCTTTCAAAAGCTATGATATGTCCCAAAAATCCTTTACCCCACTTTTAAACCAAAAACTTTTGTTACTGGCTTGCGTCTGAGCCAACACAGTGTGTTTGTGATTCCTGGATCTCCTTTGGGCACTAAAGCCTTCTCTGGTCCTTTCCACCCCCACTTTTTGAAGAGTGACAAGAGGATCCCAGCAGTAGGCATACTTGAAGAAGCTGGTGCCAGAAGGCTGCTCTCTGTAATTGCGGATGCAGGAATATTGAATTAGCTTTATGATCTTTAAAACCTGCCTCTGCATCAGCGTCCCAGAAAGGCTATCATTTTTGAAACACAAATGAATATTCATATTTTTATCCTTTTCCTTGAGTGTGAAAATATTGTTTATTGTTTTCTTACACCTAAGAAATTTTAAGGGAAATGGGGAGCCAGTAAATCGTGAAACTGGGGAATTATTTCAAAACTGTTGTTTTCCTGGATTCTTTCATGCAAATTTTTATCACTAGGTAGCACAACTCAGCCAGATTCAACATCATGCAGATCCCAGACACAGCAAGCATGAAAATAGTAAATGTGGTTTTCTCAGTGGGCCGAGACACAAAACAATCCACAGTGTTGGGGCAGGGCCAAGCATTGCACTTCACCAGGCGAGGCATCTGGTAGCCATCGTACATGTAATAGAATATGTACATGAAGACGGCTTCAAAGACGATCCTGAAGAAGATGCTGCTGGTGTATGTCCACCACAAGGGGCCCCGAATGTGAAACTTTTCCTTTTTTAGCTCTTCAATATCAATTTTCTCACCATTTCTGAGTCGCCTTTTCTTCTCATGCCTCCTGTAAGCCACATGCATGGCCACCAGCAGTGCAGGTGTGGAGACAAAGATCAGCTGCAGGGCCCAGAGTCTGATGTGAGAGATGGGGAAAAAGTGATCATAGCAAACATTTCTGCAGCCAGGCTGAAGTGTGTTGCAGACAAAATCTTGTTGTTCATCTCCCCAGACTCTTTCTGCAGCCACAACCAGGATCATGATACGGAAGATGAAGAGGACTGTGAGCCATATCTTCCCGATACTGGTGGAGTGCTTATTTACGCCTCCTAAAACAGTCTGCAGAGTTCCCCAGTCCATCTTCTTTTCTGTGTCCTTCTACCTGCAGGATGACATAACACACAGAATGGTCACTTTTTAAATTGTGAAAAATAAGCTCTAGACCTCTGACAAAGAGAACTTCCTCTAGCATTTTTTACAGGATTTCTTTGCCAACACCACAGCCCTAGAAGGCTGAGCTGCTTTGTCTCGGAGGTAAGTACTACTTGGCCTTCTTCAGCAGAAGTCCTCGCTCCACCCAGACACCTTCAGCAGGCCTCCAAGGCTTTCTGTTGCAGCTCAGACAAGGCCCTTAAGCTCAAAAGTATAACGTTTGGATTTGCCAACACTGGTGAGAAGCCTCAAGCCAGCTCTGTCAGGGCTGCATGCTTGTATAGCACAAACCAGCAGACAAAGGCGGATAGAGCAGAGCCTGTCCTTCCACATTTATTGCTATGTCATCCAAAAAAGAGAGGCAAGCAGAGTCATAGAGTTGAGAAGAAAAAGCCCTCAGCTAAAGAGTTTATGTTGATTTTCTAGATGTCATCACACTCCAGCAGAATACAGAAAGTCAAACTTCAGAGAAGCTTCATTTCAGCTTTCCTCCTACTCTTAAGAACTAAAATCCACACTCTTTGCCCTTTTGAAAGCAAGTTCTACTGAAGTTCAGACTTCAGTGTCAGGGCTCAGTTTTCATTGATTGCAGCCATTTGGAAACTATCACTGAAGTGGACAAAACACTTTGAAACCTGAGCTAGAAACCTGCATAGCTGGTTCATCATCTCTCAAGGCTAGACGGAACTGTTCTGTGTGGGAGAGCAACACCAGGCCATGGATAAGAGCTCCATCTCCTCTTGGTGCTGGCTGTGTGCTGTGGAGAGAGCTTGGTACCTTGCATCGCAACGCTGGCCACAGTTTACAAAAACCTCTCATTCTCGTACAGCAGAGAGAGAAAAAAAGAACTTTTTGCTCTGGTGTAGTTACATCACAACCAAAGGACAAACGTGCCCCAACACATACCCTTGGTAAGAGGGCCTAGCTTGTATGGACAAGCCTGGAGGCAAGAGGGAGAGGTCAGATTTACTGTGATGCGGAAAGATGAAATTGGGTAAGGCAAAAAAGAAAACAACTTTGAGAAGATGGCTGGAATTCCTGAGAATTCTCATGTTTTGTCTCTGCTGAAATTGGCACCATTTTATGCAACGTTTTACACTGACCTAACCTGCAGGCTATGATCAGATACCTGCATCGTTCTGGTAAGAACTTCCTCGTGTCGGTTGCATAGTCATTAAAATACAGTCAATGAAACCTTCACAAGAGGGTGATCAGAATTGAAGGAAAGTACTGGAAGTGCATATCGCTGAACTGAAAAGCCTAGGTTCCAAATGCCATCTCACACTGCAGTTCTGAACCAGTGCTGCAAGTTTTGGGGGAAAAAACCTTTTCTCCCTGCTTATCTGCCACTACAGAAACACTGCAACTGGCCGTAGGGAGCCTGTCTACCCGGACACCCAACTTGCCAACCAAGACACCATTACTGAAAACCACTCCAAATCCCCACTCTGGGGTTAGTAGCTGTATCCCAGCCTCTCCCTCCCTCCGCGCCGACCTTTATCCCACCGAGTTCCCGCGCGGTTGCGAGCCTTCAGCGGTGGCAAGCGGCAGGATTGCCGTCCGCTCCTGTCAGCGGGCACCGCTGGCAAGCACCGGGTTTGGCTCGGAGGTCCGACGGCTCCTCCCGGGACGGGCTGTGCGGTCCGAACGTCCCGGCCGGCCGCAGTCACAGCCCCCGGCCCGCTGCCCCGCCGGTCCCGGGGCTGGGGGCTGACAGCCCCGCACAAGCACGGCTTGCCGGGGTCGGGGCCGCGGCGTGCCTGCCCCAGCCCCGCAGCGCTCCTCTCCGAGCGCAGCCCCGCCGGGACGGCCCCGACCCGAGCCCCACTCCGGCACACTACACGGATCGCCACCCACTCGGAGGGGCGCACAATTCCGATCCCGATCCCGATCCCACTGGTAAAGCACGCGGGAGCCGCTCCGGACCTTCACCTGGCACGACCGGGCAGGACACGAGGAAGCGGCTCCGGACCCTCAGCTGGCACACCTGGGCAGGACACACGAGAGCTGCTCCGGACCCTCGCCTGGCACGGCCGGGCGGGACACGCGGGACGCGACAGGCTCCGCAATGCTCCGCTCCCAGGTCCACCGGTGCCTGCAGAGCGGGCGACCTTAGCCTCGCCGCCCCGGAGCTTTAAGGTCCCTCCCCGTTCACCTGCCGCCGCTTTAAACCCGCCCCCGTNCGTCCGCCCCCGCCCGCGCCCCGCTCCTCCGGCCGCCCGCGTAGACGGCGGTGGGAACCCGGGGCGGGGCTGGGTCGGGGGGCTGAGCCGGAGCCGCCGGCGCTGGGCTCTGCCCTGCTGGGCCCGCGGGGCGGGAGCTGCTGCGGACGGAGCGGGATGGGGACGGTGCCCCACGCCGGAGCGCCCTCGGGTTCGCCCGGGACGTCCATGAACACAGGGCGCGCATCGGGTGGAGCGGTACCCTGCAAATACACCCTGCGCTGGGATTGATTCCCAAGTGTTGGCAGAAGACATGTCCCGGAGGGAAATCCAGTCCCGCGGGATACTCCGAAACTGCCCCAGAGCCGTGGCAGCCGGAGGAAATCGTCACCGTGAGAAAGTTCGGGCAACGGTCAGATGAAACGTAGCTGCTATAGATTTTCTCTAGGGTGAGGTAGAGCTGGAGAACGAAACCTCAGAGACCTTCTTGGAAGGCCTGAGTTTGGAAGACAAGGAATAGGTAAACTAGCTAAGGAATTGATAACAAAAAATGGATCTTGGTAGCCAGATGTCGGGATGACAAGGGCATTAGGCAGCTAAGAGCAGAATAGAAGTAAGACGGTTGTTTTTCCTTTGAAAAGGAAACCCTCACTAGGGTGCACAGCCTTGATTTCACTGCTACTGCGCAAAGGGAGTGGGGGTTAAAGTTTTTGTGAGAGAAAGTAATCTAGCAGGAAGTATAAAGAGTGACTCAAATACGAGTTACTTGCCATGTGAAGATCTGTCACTAGGTGTTGTCTGGCGATTGAGCTCTGTTGTTCACAGTAAAAAAAACAAAACAAAACAGAAGTTTCTTCTTATTAGAGTGCTCTTTAAGCTCCATCCTTAAGGAAAGCTTTTGTGGACAAAGTCCAAGCCAGCCAGGCATGAATTACTTGCGTCAGCACTGCAAGCCCTTACCTTCGTCTTTGCTTGTAAAGTATACCCAGTGTTGCTCTCAGGCTCGGGTTTGCCTCACACAGTCTGCACCTCACCCAAAGCATCCAACCAAGAACGACTTCTATTGAATGATGCTTGATAACAACTTAGTAAAGAGTCTTGGCTTTGGGCACAAAGGGTTACAGTGGAACGGGTGACATCAGACCGGTGACCTGTCACTGACAAAAAATCCCACCAGAAATGAATGCTGTGTTAAAAAGGATGTGTAGGAAAAATAATAAAAATTTGTCTGAGTAGGTAAAGTACTGCTGAAAATGCTGTGTTTGTTACTGTATATGGAAGTAAACCTCCATATGTTACACGTAGTACTAAGCCTGTTTTGGTGACACGTGTCTGGAAGTAGAAATGCTTTCATCAGTAGGGACTTAAATAACATTTAAACTTGATCTAGTAATTTGTATAGATAATAATTATTAGAAACTCGAACTTGTGTGTGTGTCTGCAAAATGACAAAGTTAGTTTGGCTTTGCTCTCAGAGGTTTAGGAAATTAAGTTGAACTTCATAGAATATTCTGAGTTGGAAGGCACCCACAAGGATCATCAAGTTCAACTCCTGGCCCTGCACAGGACACCCCAAGAGTCACAACATGTCCCTGAGAGTGTTGTCCAAATGCTCCTTGAACTCTGCCAGGCTGGTGCTGTGACCACTTCCCTGGGGAGCCTGTTCCAGTGCTCAACCACCCTCTGGGTGAAAAACCCTTTTCTAATACCCAACCTAAACCTTTCCTGACTCAACTTCAGGCCGTTCCCTTCGGGTCCTGTCACTGTGCACCAAAAGGAAGAGGTTAATGTCTGCCCCTCTGCTTCTCCTCATGAGGAAGCTGCAAACTGCAATGAGGTCTCTCCTCAGTCTCCTCTTCTCCAGGCTGAACACTCCAAGTGATCTCAGCCACTCCTCATACAGCTTCTCCAGACCCTTCACCATCCATGTTGCCCTCCTTTGGACACACAGTTTAGTGTCTTTCTTATATTGTGGCACCCAAAATTGCCCCCAGCACTCGAGGTGAGGCCGCTCCAGTGCAGAGTAGAGCGGGACAATCCCCTCCCTTGCCCGGCTGGTGATGCTGTGCCTGATGCCCACCAGGACAGGGTTGGCCCTCCTGGCTGCCAGGGCACTGCTGACTCGTGTCCAGCTTGCCACTGACCAGGACACCCAGGCACCTGCCTTTGTGCAGCTGTGCTCTCCAGCATCTCATTCCCCAGTCTGTCCATACATCCAGGGTTGCCCCATCCCAGGTGCAGAATCCAGCACTTTCCCTTGTTAAACTTCATACGGTTGGTGACTGCCCAGCCCTCTGATTTGTCCAGGTCTCTCTGCACGGCCTCTCTGCCATCAGAGAAGTCAATAGCTCCTCTCAATTTACTATCATTGGCGAACTTAGTATATCTTTAAGTCCTGCATTCAAGTGATTTATGAAGATGTTGAAGCATACAGGGCCTAAGATGGAGCCCTGTGGAACCCCAGTAGTGACAGGTCACCGGTCTGATGTCACCTGTTCCACTGTAACCCTTTGTGCCCAACCTGTGAACAAGTTGCTCCCTGTGTTTGTATGAGGTGTTTATCCAGCTGTGTGCTGGACATTTTGTCCAGAAGGGTGCTGTGAGAGTACTGAAAGCTTCACTGAAATCTAAGATCTTTAAATAATCTAAAAAGAAAGGTCTTGAATAGTTAACTATGTCTTATGAAATGATACGCAGGTTTGATAGTAATAATTGTAAATGCTTGGAAGAAATTCACGGCTCGTGTTGCTCAGTATTGCCACAGCGTTTTTCATTTACAACCAAACAAAAGCTATGTTAAAGCTGAGTGCTATTTTTAGTTTCCTTGATTTTTGTTTGCTTGCTCTTGTATGCAATGCTTTATTTGGGAAGGAGAGGGAAATCCTAGCAAGGAATTCTGACAGAGCATAAATCCAGGGTTGCAGACTTGTTGCGTACAGTTTTCTTAACACCTGTCTCGTTGGCAGGAGGTGCGAGAGACAAGTTTTAACAACTCTGGAATCTGTAAAAGTTCATCTGTAAGGAAGGGGTAGCATAGAAGCTGGTGAATGCTACCAAGTATTTGTGTATGTACAAATCATTGTTTCTTGTGGATCGTAAAGTAATGCGGAAATAAAAGCTGTATAAAAATAGGAAAATAAATACTGTTTTAACTTCCTCAACTCAGAAGCAGGCTTTAGCTTATCTCAGGCTAGCAGAAATCTTGGCATCATCTTCCGGTAATTCCTTATGGCTTTCCAAAGACTGTGTCTGCATCTCTGCATTCAACAGCCCCCAGGCACCTCCAGAGGCTCTGTCTGGATCTGTACTTTTACTAACACTTGTTTCACCCTCTGCTTTTCCTAACTGTGTTTTGATGTCATCTGTATATGGCTTATATAAGTACTTAATATTTATCATATATATATATAAAAAAATATATATATATATAAAAAATATATAACCTTTTGTCTCAAAATCCACATGATCCTGGAGCAATTAACTCAATAGCTTAATTATGTGTGGTGAAAGAGAAAAAAAGTTTCATTTCCTGAAAACTTACTTAGATAATTTCATGGGACATTTCTGAGTCCTCACCATTGGGAGTAATAGCTAATTGTCTTTCCCTGTTCATCTCCTTTAAGAGTGCATAAACTTCTGTCATATCCTCTCTCCATCCTTTCTATTCTGTGCTGAAAGGCCTAATTTGTTGAAGTTGTGCCATGCAGGAGCTGTTACATATCTTTATTATTCTCATCACAACTTTGTGTGTCTTTTTTTACAGGAGCAGTCCAAGTACCTGTACAGTTTAGAAATTCACTGAGCAATGCTTCCTGTGGCATTCACCATCATTTTCTTGTAATTCCTATTTACTTATTTTCATTTTTCAGGCACTTTATAGCAGTAAGTTGATTTTTTCATAGTCAGTCCAAGATGCTTTCCCAAGCATTGTTAGAAATTAGAACAGTACCTCCTGGGGTACATATATGCCCATACACTTGAATAGGTGTATTTTGAACTAATTTTCCTGCAGCGTGTTGGTTTGCATCAGCAGATGCCCAGGTTCACTTGGAATTTTATTATCCAGTTACATGGATAAGACCTGCTATTCCTTGTGGTCAGGTTTAGTTTTGATTACCACAAAGCATCACTTTTATAATTCACAAACGTTTTGATTTTTGCTGATTCATGTGTGTAGCAACTTCCTTATTCACCACTTTTGCTTCAAATGAGGCTCTTTCAACACCTAGCAGTTTACTTGCCACATGTCATGCACAATTGTCATTAATCAACTGGAAATGCAGCTACAGACTCAGACCACACTTTGGAAATAGTTTTCATTTCTTTGAGGCTGGATTAAACGTGTTACACCTGACATTTTTTCACAAACATCAGCAATAAAAGCACCTTCCCAGTTCAACTCAGCATGTGTAACCAGTTTGCCCCTGCTGTTCAAACACTCATTTTAGTCATTATATGACCAGAAATACCGTACTTGCTTAGCCCTTGAGCAAATAATTTTGTCTCCTTCAATATCTTTACAGATGTATTAGTGAAATAGGTACCCAGTCAATTGTATTATGTTCACTTTAATTGCCCTCCCAGCCTTTTAAGAAATAAGCTTTTGTATTTTATATAAAAGTGCCTGAAGTGCTGTTGGCAAGGTCTGGCTAATAAAATTACGTGGTTGTAGGAGCTCAAATCCATAAAGCCGTGGCTTCCATGTCTATTACACAACATTGAATTCTTAAAGCTTACACAGCCACCGTGTTGGGTACAACTCTGCCTCCTCCCTCCCCACACAGAAGTAATGGGCTCGTGTCATTTTCAAGGAACATTTTATTTACAAAGAACAAACTTTCATTGTTTGACATAAATACTTTGCTACTTTGTCATCTTTCAGCTTTTTTTACAGTAAAATGTTAATGTGATAAAAATACTGCTGTGGTTTATGCCGTAGTAGGAGGATCAAAGATTGAGAGGCTCCTCTGTGTGTGAAAACAGCACTCAGCGTGCTTTGTAAACTGAACTTGATGTAAGGGCTGCAAAGATGCTGGTTTATGTCGGTGTTGCTGCAGGAGACTCTCAGTTCTCCGGCCACAGGCATCAGTCCCATGATCCTTACAGTCTCCGAAGGCTTCTCTGCCAGACAAAGCTTAAGACCACTGATAAAAGAAGCCAGCACAGAAGACATCAACCTTCATTTATGTTCATTGCCTACTTCAAAAAATTCGGGAGACTTCTGGAGAGGGACACAGCACCTAGTTTACTTCTCTGAGTTAGAGCTGTCTTCCACCAGAAGTTCCTCAAAATCATCTTCCAAATTTATTTCATAAAGCAGCATGGGCTCTGCCTTTTCTGTTGGCTGTGCAGGATAACAAGGAAGTTAAACAGGTTTCATCATTTCGTCCAGCTGTAAAAAAGACACTTTAACACAACACTTAGGGGACACATTTTAAAGTGTCAATAGCTGCCCGATCCTTTGTTTCAATCCCCCGTGGCAACCAGAATTTTCTTTGAAGTAGCTGTTTGCCTGTTCTCCCTAACTAGAATAGATAAGTATGCTTCCCTCAGCTTCTCAGGTCTTTTGTCCAAGCCCTGCGGCTCCAGAGACACCTTCACAGGGCCGCCGCCTGTCCCCTCAGGGGGGCATCCGGCTGGCCCAGCTGGCTCACCCCAGCTCGCCTTGCAGCTCTCAGGGTCTCCACTGCCCTGAGCTCCACAGCCTCTGGCCCTCCCTGTGCACAAGGCTCAAACCCCTTTACGGATAAGACAGAATTGGTGGGTAGGACCCCCATTTCCTGCCAGTCATAAAAAAAGAAAAAAGTTTTGTGATAGGGTGGGGAGTTTAATGTGGGAGAGTGATACCTTTTCACAGAGAGGGTCACAAAGATGCACCACAAGGCCAGGCACAAGCAGAGCAGGGTCTATAAAGGAGCTTTGTGATTTTCTTTGCTTCTGGGGTGATGCTTTCCACTGTCTCTCAGAAATAATCTCTCCCCAAAGAAGAGGGGAGTAGGGCACAGCCAGAGCTAGGGGCAGACCTTACTTTTGACCAACTCCCGCCCTTTGCCATACATATTCCATGTCTGTAAATGCACTATTAGAGTTCAGGCAAACTTTTCTCAGGTTTGCCAAGAACATTTTTAATCTTTGATGCTTATCTGAGGAGGTTTTGTTCTTCTCTATCTGTTGGAACACACAAAGAATAGAAGAAATTCACATTTATTCACAGATAAGGGTGGGAAGAAGACAATGAGAGATATCAGTGACAAATGCTGGAGGCTAGGGAGAGAAATTGCTAAAAGCTGGATTGATGGAGCAGCCATAAAAGCTTCTAAATACAAAGGGTGGTGCCAGTGAAGCCTGAGGAGAGGCTGGATGCCAACAATGGGAAAAGATCTGATGTTGCACACCCCATAAAGAGAAGGGGAAGATGTGGGTGGAGAGCGTTGTGATTAAAATATCTGGTGTGAGTCGTTGGACTCAGTGACAGGAGCTCCAGGGGAATGGCTGGGAGAGCAGGCAGTATCTGAGAATGATGTATGATTCCTCCATGGAAAGTGGGCTGCATTTACATATTTTCTTTTGCATTGTTTTAATTTAATCCGGATAAAGTGCATCATCTTGTTCCTTTTGTCAATATTCAAATCATTGACTACATGACTGATCCAGCAGTTTGCCAAGGTCTGAAATTCAAGTTCTGAATCAGATTAAAAACAAGAACAGGATGATTCAGTAACGACCTGGTTGCACCTATGTATGCATCACATTAACCAAGTCATTTCTTGCATGCAAATATATAATGGGAAACACTTCCTGTTGCTAAACTATTCAGAGATAAAGGAGTTGAACTGGGACTTTAAAGGAGTTGGGAATGAAGAGTCATGAGGAACTAAAGGGATACAGTTGAAATCTCATGCTGTTAACAAAATTAAGAAAAGCAGTGACCATTACAAAGAGCTTTCCAGGCAGAAGCTACGGTGAAGACCGCACCAACATGTTCCACCAACAGATCTGTGCTGGATTACAGCTGTGACCTGGAGGTCATGTGTCTGTGTGGTGCTCTCAGTCAGCGACAATCCCAGGGCCCTTCGGGTGCTATCCCCATGCCCATTGCTATTCCCTGGAGCAACGCCCCTGAGAACATGCTTGTGAAGCTGTCCGGGATGTATCCAGGCTGTGGTAAGGACAAGTCAAATTCTCAAATGCCCACTCTATTTTTTCATTCCCTAGGTTTTCTTCGTTCCCCACTTTAAAACCTTTTTCCTGGCAATTTAGCTACTTGTGGAACACCTGCCACACATCCCATCAGACAGCTCCTTCACATGGCAAAGCCAAGTGGCTCTCTCTTAGTTTGTGAGTATCCAAGAGCAAGGGCTCCACTGCCACTGAGGGGGAAGAAAATTCAGCACATTGCAAGGGGGTTATGCACATAATTTGGAGAATGCTCAGAATCTGCTGACTTTCAGCAGCCATCTATATTCAGTGCAGGTGATTAAAAAAGAACACAGGGTGACAGAGTAAAATTGTTATGCTGATGGGGCAAAATCTGCAGCACCTGAAGAGCTCTTGGGCACTGAAGCCCACAAAGCTGTGTGCAAAGCTGGCACTGGTGCCCCTGTGCAGAGGCAACATTAGGAGCGCTCCTGTCCTGACAGAAACCAAGTAGGCAGCTGCATGCTCAAGCTTGACTGCTGTTGGTCAATGGGCAACAATTTGGAGCTGTAAAGTTAACAGAAATTATGCAAGACTGTGGGGCTCTGCTTTGTACAGGAAATAATAAAGGAAGCTGAAGTAGGCTTCAGGAAGACTTGTTTGGCTAAGGGCCACTAAGTATTTAATAAAAAAGGATACATCCAGGTTATACACCACCTTGTACCTAAGAGGGAAATGTTACCAGCAGAGTGGGGAGTGAAGTCAGCTTGCTGGAATGATTCTGCTGACTTGAAACAACCAGACACAAAACCAAACAGCAAAGTACACAAAAATGCTGTTGAGCTGAGGGCAGTTTCCTTTGTCAGAGGAAGACAAATCATGCTTCTCTGGGGTTTGGGGGAGGTGGGGCTAGACTGCAGCATAGCATTAATGCTTGGAAGGACTCTTCTGAGTTCTATGGTATACACAAACTCCAGACTAGTTGCACAAGTCTCATATAGTGTATTTGATATGTAAAACCTGAAAAATAAACATATCGGTTAAGCCAGGGAAAATGTTAGATACCTTGCTAACATTAAAAAACAAACAATAACAAAAATTTCCAATAACGTTTTTTACTAAAATAATTATTCTGCAGCTGTATAAAATGTTCATGGGCCAGTGTGACCCTTCTCTTGCCCAAGTGATTCTGGTTTATGTTCCTTTCCTGCATTTCTAAAGGTGATAAACAATTGTTAGGTATAAATAGAAGAACTTCTGATTTTTAAGGGCTAAGTAATGGTCAATGCTTATAATTTATGACCCTTACTGATAAATTGGCATGACAGTTGGAGATAACAACTAGGGATTGAACCAGTATTTTATTAAAAGAGTCAATAATTTATGGCAGTATAAATTATTATGAATAGTTATGGGAAGGGTGAGGTGGTGGTTTTGTATTCATCGGTTTCATAGCTCTTGTCTGTAACAGGTTGGAAAGGGTTAAGTGTGTTGGCTCTTCCCCTGCTTTGTGCAATAAAAGCTGGGGAACACCAAATATGGCAGTATCCTTGGGGTACAAAGGCTGCTGCTGCTGAAGAAATCCCTGGAACTCTTGCCCCAGTAATCTGAAGTACCTGTCTGCTATTTTAGGCTCTCCCTGACATCCTTACAAAATTTACCTGTCTTCTTCCCAGTCCTGACTTTTCTCACACCCCCTTTTCCTTGCCCAAAGGACAGTGTCCTTTCATCCCTGTCACTCTCCCCAGTCTTTTTGTCAGCAGCTGCCACAGGCTGGAAAAACTGAGAACTTGTCTCAGTTCTGTGTTTGTTTTTGTTGGGTACCAAGAAGTCTCTGGTGTGCAGAATAGTCCCAGAGAGAAGAAAGGCTTTTACCCGGGTCTGACTGGGTGGTGGGTGATTTTAAAGCTCTTTGAGGAGACTTGTACTGTCAGATTAGAAAGGAAGGTAAGCTGCAAACTGCCAGTATGTTCCCTGAAAGATCTCAAGTATTTCTCTGCAGCTGCAGGTGCATTTTAGCTACACAGAACCAGGGAAAGGAGCTCAGGTGGTTATTAAGTCTACACATAGACTGAATCAGCTGGACTTGGATCAAGCCAGAGGGACCAGATCATTTAGGAGTGGATCAGCAATTATTGCTAAATGGATATGAGGAAGTGACCCTCCTGTGTGGTGGAGTCCCAGGGAAGATAATGCTCCAGGTACCAGTGTCTCTCCTCCTTGCTTGTCATCATGCTGCTAACCACAGGAGTCCCAGCAGAGCCCACTGCAGAGATCTGTGGGAAGGGATCTTGTAGACGTGGAAGCAACAGAGGTATCATGCCAAGAAATTACAAAGAACCACACAGAATCTTCTCAGAAAGGTCACTGAGCTTATTCCTAAGCAATGTAGGCATTCAGGATTACAAAAACTCCAGGTAAACACAAGAAATATCCCTTTCAACCAGCACCCCAAAAGAAGGAAACCAAATCCCTTTGGGTCAGGAATGTTTCTACCTCTGCTCTTTACTTTGTTCAAGTACACCATAAAGGGATTTGCTCTAGGCAGGGAAAGGTGGACATCCAACAAAACCACTGTCTTTTGCAATGTTTGCTTTATCCATGTACTCTCAGTACTTAAAATCTGGCAAGAAGTCAGGGGCTCCAGCTGCACGGGTGCTTGGTGACTTGCTGGCGTAATTTAATGGGTCAGTAGATAATTTCTTTTGCTAAGAAATACATTTTTTGCCAGGTTTCTGCTCCTTATTTGAGATTCTTTCTCAGCACCACCACGTGCTTGCTGCTAGGTGGTTCCTGTTTGAACTGACATTTTTATGAGTAAATGGTGGGTGGCAGAATAAACTGACCATGGGGAAAAAAAATCTGTTCCTTTGTTATCTGACTACATAAAAGGGTAGCATTTTGAAAAAGAGGTTGGAATTGTTTGAGGCATGCTCAAGGGGAAGTGCCCAGACCCCACACATGAAGTGTGTGCAGAGTTGTGTCAGCTGGGCCTTCCTTACCAGAGTCCCTCTTGGCTCAGCTGCACTTGGCCCTAGCTCTGCCCTGCACCCGCTGTGTACCTGCTCCCCCGTGGTCACAGACACTCTGGAGTGTCACACAGGCTGCCCACGGCTGCTGAGAGGGGCACCTTACCTGTGCTAGGATACCCCTCCAAGAGACCCCCAGTACAACTCCCAACAGTTTTGGCAGAGCACTTTTGCCCCATGCTGCTGTGTCTGATCCCAGCAGCACCCCCAGGCTCGCAGTCCCTCTGCTGCACACACCTCAGTTTCTCTCTTCTCTCCCACCTGTGCGTGCAGTCGCTTCTCAGTGAAGGACTGGGATGTCTTTCCTGGTCAAGGCAGCACAAGGAGCTGGGTGTTGGCTGTATTGGCACATAGCTAAGTGTACAAATGTAAAAAGCAGGAAAAAGTCACTCCCCAAATATGTTGGGCTTTCAGAGAAAATTGAGAAAATTGAGACGATGGGAAGAGAGGTAAATTCAGGTCTTGGTGACCCACAGGCTGTGACGGTCCAAACCAAAATGAGACCAGGCACTACCAGGAGGCATTCACAGTGGGGCTCGCCTCCTGGGACCAGTGTGGGGAAGGAACACGGTGCTCCTGCTGGCATTTGCCTCATGTGGGCTGGCTGATGTCCTGAGTTGTACAGGGAATATTGTCTGGACATCGGAAAAATGGGATTAGAATAACCTCACAGCAACTCTGTACATGTCTAGTTTGTGGAAAAAGTGTAAAATAAATCAGGTCTAAACCACACCAGGTGTTTTACTGCTAGATATTGTATCATTATGGGTGGAGTGTCAGGCAAGCGTGCTCATAAATCCCTTGCAGTAGTTTCTATTATTTCAAAAGAGATAGAATCTACTGGAAATTATTTGGATTGACAGCATTTATGCGAAGCCACAAGGAAATTCCAATCCAGATCAGAACGTGCAGAGTTTTCAGTTCCCGCCAGGGACTGCAATTGCTGTTGAAACACTTGATTTCCAAACTGCAACCCACAGCCTCAGGTGAGGTCATTCTTCCTTGTGTCAAGATATGTTGCATTGTTGTGCAGCCTGTTGTATGTCCTGGGAACAGGTATTTTGCCTGTAAGTCAGCAAAACGCACATGCATGTCTGTAACTTCAGAGACATGAATTAAAAAGCATAAGGACATAAAAAACAAGATTGTTCATGCCCTTGCATGGCTCCAGTTGGCCCGGTTAATTGTATTTGCATCTCTTTTTCCTTTTCTATGGCATTCAGTATGCTTCCAGCACTACCCAGTAATGCAACTGCCTGCTGATGTGAAAATCACAGCATGCTCTCCAAAAACAGCTAAATTAATTCTTATTTTCTGCTTTTGCTTTTTTGACCTGTGCTATGACAGAGTTGGGGCCACAGTCCGGCTTCAGGAATAAAACAGCTTGTGCTCCCTTCGAAATGCCACAGAACAAAGGAAGAGATGAGGTAAGTTATCTAAATACTGTCCAATTAGGCCTAGAAGCTAGTGGCCAGATTTCTGAAATCCATCCCTTTCTGGAAAGCATTACATTTCTATACCACAGCCCAGGACAGCTAGTGAGGGCTTGTGAGCTGTGCCAGTGGTGGGGGTGGTACTCTCACCTCTCTCTCCTGAGGTAAGGTGGAGATGTGGGTTTGAACCCTGCAGTTTAAAGGAATCACTTCAGCAACGTTTCCATCGTCAGTGGTGTCCTCCACCCTTTAAAAATGATAGTTAAACCCCAAAATAACAAGTATTTGGGCTTTTGCTGTCAGTGTTTCTGGGCTTGGTTAGTGCTGACAATTTATCCGGTGTTCAAATTGGTTTAGCAGCACTGACAGCTTACCAAAATAAGCTAAACTAAAGTATCCAAACTTCAGATTAATTGAAATATACCTACGATAGGAATTGATCAAGATAAAAATAAAATTAATTTAGTTAATCAAAGCAGCCTTTCTGCTATAGGAAATGCTCAAGCAGGATCAGGTAGCCCTTATTCTTCAAGAATTCTTCAGGTCAAATACACCTCAAGTATGACCCAGGTGAATTTGATTCTGCTTCAGATTTGCAGATTGGGCTGCGTGACATCTCATTTCTAATATTCCCGTTTTATCATTGGTTAGTAAGTGTGGGAAAAAGTAACTTCTCTTCCTATTTTTCTAACAGATTCATCAAGAAATAGTGCATTTTCTGCTGGCTTTTAATCATGTTTAATAGGTGCCTATTCTTCGGTGGTCAGTTGGATAATACCTCCCAGCTCTTTGGTGAATGAGGCTGTAAAATAGCAGAACTGTTAAAAAAGGAAAAAAAAAGTGAGAGTTAGCTTGCTGAGGAGTAAATTAAGCTGTTGAATTGTGTGTGAACCAGGTGATGTCACAAGACCATTCGGGCCGAGGACATACAGCTGTATGGGTTGGGTCGGTCCTCTAGAGGCTGTGAAGTGTTCCCTTTGGTTGGCGATTAGCTGGTAGGATGTCTCTGACTGCCAAAACCTTTGATTGCTAATCAGGGTTTCACTACACGGCGATAAAGGGGTTAGATAGGTTTTGGGACGAGATCCAAGAGGCTATTTAGGTACTAGATAGGATTTAAATAGATGTCAGACACCTACGTTCAAGCCGTAACAGAGGACACCCCCATCCAGCTGCCACCCAACCCTCCAGGCACTTAAATTCACTGGGTGCCTTCCACTAACACCTGTAAGCTCACCCACGACTCCTCTCTCTGGTGTCACTGGAGGGACCAGACGGGTGGACAAGGAGCATCTCCGTGTAACCCCATATAACCTCCGTATCAACCCCACCTCGGTGCTGGGAAGAACAGGGGAGATGCCAGAGGGAGAAAGTGTGGGCGGCAGTTTGGCAAGTCAGGCTCTCCCTCCAGAGGAAGCCCCGGGAGAGGGAAAACTGAGTTATGCGGCATTCCCCTTTCATCTCTAATTCCTGTGGAATAATACACAGTAAATACAGTTCCAGATTGTCAGTTTCATGTGTCTGTGAACAAGTGAAAAAGTTACTCTTATTGACGCTGCGTTTTCTCCTTACAGTGACCAAGAAAAAGGAAGGTGTTTCTGGTTATCACTTCTCACCTCTGCTGGGTGTGGGCACACCTTCCAGCTCTGTGCCAGAAATCACGTGCGTCTTTGGGAGCAACCCCCAGGACAGCTGAACCTGCCTCCCACCTGCCAGCGCAACTGGGTGATATAATTATCTATTTCATTGTCTTTTTTTTTTTTCTTTACACAGCTAAATATTTTTGGGTTTGTTTTTGTTTTTTTTTTTCCTTTTACCTCAGGGCACAGAGCAGAGCTGACTGAAGTGCCAGCCCAGGCAGCTCTTGTTCCTGAAGCTGTTCAGGCCACTGGAAACCAGGGAGTTGGATGAGGAGTTTAAATCTTTCCTTGAAATTAATTTTATTTTTCACCTACCATAGTGTGACTGCTAAAAAGATCGTTCCCTGATGTGCCTTAATTCTTCTCTGATCCAAACTAATTCTTTCTCATAATCTAATGATTTTATCTTCTATCAGTCTCTTCTGCTGAAAATATCCCTTCAAACATAAATAATTATCAAAGATGTTGAAAGAAAACTTGAGTCCTTAACCCAGCGTTTAAAATATTTGCTGGGAGCCCTACCTTTTGCTACACTTTTTCTGTGTCAATACAAGCTATTATTTTCATTACTCCTCCGTTTGGCACTGTGGGATCAGAGTTGGGTTCATCCCCATTTGGATACCTGTGGTGTGGGAGACACGAGTGTTCTGGCTCACTGCACAAGCCTTATCTGCCCTAGGAAACTTTGCAGGGACTGGTGAACTAGTTAAATTTTTACCAGATAAAAAACCGAAAACTGAGTAGCTGTGGGTGTGGCAATTTTTTTCAGACAGCCTCCGTTGGATGCTTTCAAACTTTTTTTATTATCCCCAACTGAACACATACTGTGTGCCTAGCTGGGCAATATTTTAATTAAACCCAAGCCATCATCCCTAATAACAGGATTAAATTTTCCTTCCTGTGTCACCCACATCTGGCTAAAAGCTGCAAGAACCGTTCCAGGTTCACTGTTGTGAACTTTAGCCCCAGGGACATACAGGGAATTTTACCTGGGCCACGGGGTTCACCAGTTGCTTTTCTTTCCAGGCTTTTCATATATCCTAAGCGGCATCAAAGGATTCTTTCTCAAGGTCATTGTCATACAATGTCATCGTCATACACACCAAGGGCAAGTCTTGCTTTTTAATACTTTCCTAAATTTCCCAGATGTCCCAAAGACATCACTGAAACTGGTCCCTGGCCTGAGAGGTGTATCATGTAAATTATAACAAGGGCATGGTAGCATAAAATACCGGGAGAAATTAGATTAGCCAGGACTCCACTATGGTTTTGATAATATAGAAAGGCTGCACCATGCTGCTCTGGATTGTTAGGAGCAGAACCAGCTCTGCCTCTGAAGGAAGTCAAATAGCCTGACTGCCATGGACTGAGAGTCCTGTTGGGTCAGGAGCCAGCAGGGTGTAAAACCTTCCTGCTTTACTGATCTTGCTGTCCCAAGCTATTTTGATTTGTGGGCTCGTACACAAATAAATGGCTACCCAACATCCAAGACAGCAGAGAAAAAAGGCCCTTGGATTTGTTAAGCCAGAACACTCTAGGGAGCTCTCCCCCTCCTCCTCTAAATAATGAAGTCTTTTCTGCAGCCACCAGCAGAAGCTGGAAATGGCTGAAATGGCTGTGAGAGCATGACCACACCTCAGCGTAGGCTCTTTGGCCTGCACAACACCGGGGCAGCATCGCTGCCAGCAGTCGGTGGGCACGGCCTGAACCGGGAATTACAGATCCAATTTGGAGATCTGCTGCCAGGAGCTAATAGCTGCTGTGTGAAATGGGACCTGATGTTGCAAAAGGAGAGTGCAGAAAGCGTCTGGGTGGTATCGCAGTGTTTTTAAGGAGTTACACCCTTCCTAAGGGCCTGGCCCAAGCCTGCTTGGAATCAACAGGGATTTGTTGAGTGACAGTGAGGAGCTCTGGATCTGGCCCTGAAACATCTGCAAGCTTGCAGAAAGAGCCAACGTGATGGTCACAGCATCGGCGGGTGTGGGGAGGCTGAAGTACAATTCCTGGCATTGATGGGTGTCCCAGCAGCTCAGGCAGGTGGTAGCCAGCTGTGACAAGGGGCAGGGAGCGGCACTCCTGTCCGTACACCTTTTGCCAGGGATGAAACAGGGTGCTGACTGGCCTTGCTGGGACTTGATGGCTGAGTCAGGGCTTTGCATGAACCTCTCCCTGTCTTCTCCTCCCACGGACCCACCTGTCCATTGCTTTGTGTGTCAGACACAGCGCTGGGTGCTTCTTTCTTTCTGGAGAAGCCCACCTGAGCCACCCGGCTGTGCGTGCCTGCTGGAGAAGTAGTCATACTCCAGAACAGTATTGGGGTGCAGGCCCAAGCCAGTGGGAAACTGCAGAGGTGTTATTTGCACCCCACCCCCCATATCTTTTTGTGAAGCCAATTTTTGGCTTCTGTGGAAGTTGAAAAGGAGGCCATTCACCTTTACATGCCTAAACTGAAAAATACAAGCCTGACAATACAGGGGCTGTTCAGGTAAATGGGTGTACACACTGCCTCTGGCAGGGGAAAGGCTGCCACACCAGTCATGCTCTCACTGCAGCCTGATGCAATGTCCCTATGAGGAATTTTGCTGAGGTGGAGATGGTCTCTGACCACAGGCCCACCTGAGGGGACAGCAATGGCCAGCATGGCATAGGCTGTCAGCTCTGACAGTCCCTCTGGCTTCAGAGGCCATGCTGTCTGAGAGCACAGCTATGCTAGAGCACATGGAAGAAAGGGAGGTGATTTGAAACAGCCAGCACAGCTTCACCAAGGGCAAGTCATGCCTAACCAACCCAGCAGCCTTCTGTGAGGGGGTGACTACAGCAATGGACACAGGAAGGGCTACAGGTGTCATTTACCTGGATTTCTGTAAGGCCTTTGGTACTGTGGCAGGACATTTCACCCCCTGATACCGCAGCAACTTATCTCCCCGTCACATATGGCTAAAGTCAGGCCGGAATGGTTTGTCATGGGATGAATTAGCTCAACTGAAAACCTCCTTAGCCAGCAAGAAACATCCTATCTTGGCTTGAGAAAGGATGGACCAAAAATAAAGTGACTGACAGACAAACATTTTTACAACTATAAAAGACCACTGTGATTTTCATGAAATCAAATCTCACGCACTCTCTAAGTGTGTGGAGAGTTCTCCTTGATGACCGAGACATTGGCATCTAGATACTTCCCTGGGGATTGAGAGGAATTAGGAGATTCTCTGCACACCCCGTCATTTGTTGGTAAGTGAGATTGGCTCCTATTCCATACTATTTCTTTGCTAGCTATAATATAGGTAACTTTATCGTGCACTGTATTTTATCTACTAGTAGTATTTCTTTTGTTTGTCCTGTGTAGTAAGTCTGTTTAGAGCCTGTTTAAACTCTTATGTCTGTTTTCCTTGGTCTGTTCAAATAAATAATTCATGTTGTAATAGGCCTGGTTGGTCATTATTAAGAACTTGCGAGTGAGAGCGTGTTTTGGGGTGCTGGCTACCTAAATTAAGCTGCTGTCTACTGCCAGAAACCTGGAAAGGCAGAGATTTGTCTAAGCTCTCCCCTCGTCTCCATTTATAATAGGTACAGTCCACTCACAACATCCTTCTCTCTGAAATGGAGAGATGGATTTAATGGGTATGCTGTTCAGTAGATGAGGAATTGGTTGGGATGGTCATATCCAAAGAGGAGTGGTCGATGGTTGAATGTCCCAATAGAGATTGGTAAAAAATGGTGTCCCTCTGGTCCCATACTGGGACCAGACTGTTAAATATTCCCTTTCCTCTGCCATGGCAGGGGGTTTCAAACCAGATGACCTTTAAGTTGAGCCAGTGAGATTATCTCAGTGGGTTAGAGCATGGTGCTAATAACACCAAGGTTGTAGGTTTTGTCCTCATGTGGGCCATTCACTCAAGAGCTGGACTCGATGGTCCTTGTGGGTCTCTTCCAACACAGAATATTCTGTAATATCTCCATCAGTGATATCAGACATACACAGTAGGATCAAGTGCATCCTCAACAAGTTTTCAGATGACACCAAGCTGTGTGGTGCAGCTGAGGGACCTGGACAAGCTCAAGAAGTGGGCCCATAGGAACATCACAAGGTTCAACAAAGCCAAATGCAAGGTGCTACACCTGGGTCAGGGCCACCTGAAGTATCAATAGGATGAAGGGATTAGGAGCAGCCCTGTGCAGAAGGACTTGGTGGTGCTGGTGGATGACAGACTGGTCATGAGCTGTCAATGTGCACTTACAGGCCAGAAGGCCATTGGTGTCCTGGGCTGCATCCAAAGCAGCGTGGGCAGCAGGGCCAGGGAGGGGATTCTGCCCCTCTGTTCTGCCCTCACAAGACCCCACCTGCAGTGCTGCATCCAGCTCTGAAGTCCTCAGTACAGCAAAGATGTGGACCTGTTGAAGCGGGTCCAGAGGAGGGCCTAAAAAATGATCAAGAGAGATGGAAGGCATCTCTTATGAAGACAGGCTAAGAGAATTAAGGTTGTTCAGCCTGTAGAAGGGAAAGCTCCAAGGAGACCTTTTTGCAGCCTTTTAGTACTTAAAAGGGGCTTATAAGAAAGATGGTGACAAACTTTTTAGCAGGGCCTGTTGCAATAGGACAAGAGTAATGATTTTAAACTAAAGGAGGGCAGATTCAGACTAGATAGATATAAAGAAGATATTTTTTACGGTGGGGCTGGTGAAACACTGGAACAGTTTGCTCAGAGAGATGGTAGATGCCCCATCACTAGAAAGATTCAAAGTCATGTTGGATGGGACTCTGAGCAACCTGATCTAGATGAAGATACCCCTGCACATTGAAAGGGGGTTGTACTGGATGACCTCTCAAGGTCTCTTCCAACCCAAACTATTCTATAGTCCTATGAAATAGATTTATTTCAGCAGGACTGTAATACAGTCAGTGAGGGGAATACAGATAACAGTGGCAATAGAAAGACCTACCAGGCAGCTGGGAGCAGAGGTCTACCTCGTGTTGGCTGTGACAGTGCTTCCCAGCACGTTCTTGCAGGGCAAGGGTGGGTGAGGTACTGGGCTGACACAACACACACCAGCAGAGGGGCTGGGGAGCCAAAGTGACTCTAACCTGGCAGCAAAGAGCTCATGGCTGCAGCACCTCGAGTAGGGGAGGCAGCCTGACTGTGCAAAAGGAGGAGAGTGGGTTAAGACCATCCCACAACTGGTCTCATTTGCTTTCAGAGCTTCGGCATGCAGGGTTGCTGGGAAGGGCCTAGGTCAATGGAAAAACAGAGTCAAAGTTGCAATGGGGCTGGGCTGAGAGGAAGAGAGAAGGATGGAGGAGGGCGTGCAGTGGTGTTGGAATCAAGGGCTGTGGTGTGTAATAGGAATAGAGTCCAGCAGCCACTACTGCTGCACTTGTAGGTGGTCAGGGCTCCTGCCTATTTGAAAGGAAAGCAAGACAAGAGGGTGGGAGGGCATGCAGGGAATTTGCAAGAGAGCTTTTCCAGAGGCTCTGATTAATCATTTGGCATCAAAACCAATTTAAGCAATCTCTGCCCCAGGCATAACAAAGGAGAAATCACAGGGTGGGGAACTGCAGCAGGGATGGGCAGAGACAATTAAGCCAGCTGCCATCAGAGAAAACTTGCTGAACTACCATGGGAGGATGGTGGTGCCAGTGCAGTACAAACTGGCCACCAGTAGGCCAGAGATTTAGAGGGCTGGGGTGACCCTCTTCCAGAGGGATGGCTGCAGGGCAGGAGCAAGGGCAAGCACAGAGAACGTCTGGGGGCGAGTGTGCTTTGCAGTTCAGAGCAGCCCCAGCCAGCCTGGGAAGACACAGGAAGCTGGAAACCAAGAAAAGCAGCTTGCCTTTTCCCTGCAGAAAGGGTTAACCACGACCCTACTAAACACAGCTGCCTCCTCTACTGAGGACACAAAATGCAGCAGGCAGGGGGAAGCTGACTTGGAGAAACAAGTTACTGAAGCTGTCATTTCATCATGATGCCCTCTACTAGGAATAATTTAAAGAGAGCACTGAAACTGTCAGGGACTTTAACTTGGCAGTAACAGAAGTTAGCAGGTATTTCAGAGGAGAGTGTCCATAATTAGAATGAGAAGAAGTATTCCAGCCAAACACATCAGTCACAACTGGTTTTGCCTGCTGAGACAATCAGTGGTTTAGTGCTAGTGAAGCCTTGGATCAGCTCTGGCTCTTTGATTTACAGCTGCCCTTGCTGTAGATTGGACAGGGACTGGCACATTTGTTCCCAATCCATCTGGCTGCCAGGACACCGCAGCAACAGGGCAGTGTTGCCAGACTGCACCTTACCAGGTCCTGCTACCACACAGGAAATGTCCAGCCAGCCTCAAAATCCTTTTACAGCATGGCCACACACAGAGTTGTGCTGGCCTACAAAGGACTGCAGACAATCAATTTCTTCATTGAAACGTTGCCCACTTACCCAGGATGAAAAGAAAAACAGCCATGGAACTGACATTCTAGACAAAACTAACTGCTGGAATAGAACTCACTGTTTGAAAACTTGTGGGCAGGAAAAGAAAAACCATAGAGAGAGCTATCATCATATCCCCATTTGGGGTTTTGCAGGCCTGCATTTTATCGTAGACCAAGAAAAATTACCCCTCCTCCGTTTGAAGAAAATGTATCTATCTTAAGGTGTTTCACTGGCATTAAGCATAGGGCCATTTCAAATTGATCACTAAACAGGTAAGACACAATCAAGCATAATTATTAATTGATGTCCATTCATATTCACAACATGGTATGTGATCCACAGCATGTCCCAGATGAAAGTCAAGTCTCAAGTTGTTCCATGAAACACAGTCCTGGAAGAGAAGTAGCTGTATCTCCACACCCTGAAACCACCACAATGCTTGTGCCCCTGGGAAGACTGGGGGGTGGATCCAGTGAGGTACAGCCTGAGCACTGACCTTCCTGGCCCTAAGGGAACAGCTTCCTTAAATCTGCAGAGAGAACAATATACACTAATATATTATATTTGTGTATACTTTTTTCCTCGAGCTTGCTGGTAGACACATTCAGAAGACTAGCAGCAATTTCTTTTCACAACAGTGATTAAAAAAGAAAATGTGCTGTGAAGGCAGGAAAGATCAGGAGTTTGCCAGCGGAAGAGAATAGACAAATGACAGGGCTCAGCTCAGGCCCTCATGCAGGGACACAGCTGACTCTAGGTATTTTCTCCCTCCTGTTGCTTGTGCCTGCTCTGTGTTAGGGTTTTACTAGTCACAAATAAAACAACCAACCTACCCAAGCCCACTTACAGCATGGACACACACAGAGCTACGCCAGCACCTGTAAGAAGTGTGATACAACAGCATGAGGAAAAGGGCACTCTGCAATCTCTGCTCCTAAGGATACCTGCTCTTTGGTATGCCCCTTGGAAGAGTAGTTCCATTATACAAAAACAGTGAGGCTAATCAATTTATAAAAAAACCAAAACAACAAACAAACCAACCAACCCCCCACACTTAGCTCTACAGAGGTCAGTGTATCCATGGTGGTGAGAAGTGCTCCAAATTAGGAAGCACACTAGACAATATAGCTGGGGTCTTGCACTGCACTCATCTCTGACTTTTCAGGCTCCCTGCTTTCACAAGCATACCCCTCCCACAGGCACATACTGCCATGCACTCAGAGTTACCTGTGTATCTCCACTGGAGTATGGACAACAGAATTAGAGCATCAGTGCCTTGGATGGGAATGGGGGGTGTCTAGGGGTTATGTGCACTTTGGATATACTGTCTCTACTTGAAAAAGTTTTTTTAAGTTCCTACTTAAAATCTTGCCTTGTATTCACATATAGACTCTCACTTCACTAGGAAAGGTTAAAGTGTTTGCCTTTTATTCAGAAGACTTGCTCCATTTCCAGTAATACTTTTCCATGTCCTTGAAACCAGACAGCCTCTAGTCTCATAACAGCACCATCAGTCTACTACAAAAAAGCAAACAAATCAAAACCAAAAAAGTTCCATGATGTGATACAGCATAAAGAAACAAATACAGCTAACACATTAGAGAAATAAACATCTACATAAACTTATGTAAGTTGCTATAAAACTGGCAGTATGCAATTAAAAGACTGATAAAATTATGAGGTCTGCTAGATGTTTAAACAAGTCTACATAGTCTGTAACTATATTCTTGTGCTGTTGTTAGGCATGACTTTGCACTCAGAATCTAGCTACCTCAATTATCCACACTGGTGGGCTTTCATACAATTCCCCTACAGCCAGCAGCATGTATGCATGCATCTCAAGCTACCTGTCCAGACTCAAGCAGCACTTGCAAAGCTGTGAAGATGTATGTAGCCTATTGCTGTCTCTTCCCTATGAATCTGGTATTACAGGCTTCATCTGCATATGCCTGGTTAAGAAATAAAACAGTCAGTTGTGTGCTACAACACCTTAAGTAACATGAAATCTTAGATTTTAGAAAAATATTTTAATCATCAGTTCACAAGTAAAAACTATCGCTATTACAAAACATCATGTAATACTAGAATACCTTGCTTGGAAAATTTTGTTCTTATTGCTGTTGCATTTAGTTTTCAGGAGCTGTGTCAGCATGAAGGTAGGAGTGGGCTTCCCACTTGTCATAATCAGCTTGTAAGGATACTCATAGGAAAGTGTATCTTCCTATTCAATCCTCACACAATTGTCACATGTTTAGGCTGCCCTGACTTTTTCCCAGACGTGTACATCTGACACTAGGCATCAAAATCTCACCCAACTTTGTTTCATACAACAAATTTCATTTGCAGCCTTTAAATAAATCATTCACTCCAAAAAGAGTGAACATCAGCATTGACACCACCTTAGCTACTTGAAAACCCTATAACTGTGTTCTGGCAGCTATCAGATATTAACTCATTCATTTCATTTTGTTTGGTTTCTTCCTTATTCTCATGGTTGGGATGCTGTTTCGAATTTGCAGCTTTCTTAGACCTTCTGAGGAAAAATTTTGTCAGTAAGTAACATAATTCAGCCACATTTAAAAGAATGCAAATGCTGGACACAGCAATCATGAAAATAGTGAACACTGTCTTTTCAGTAGGTCGGGAAACAAAGCAGTCTACAGTGTTGGGGCAGGGCCAGGCATTACACTTCATCAAGCGAGGCATTCGGAACCCATCGTACATGAAATAAAACGCGTACATGAAGACGGCTTCAAAGATCAGTCTGAAAAAGATGCTGCTGGTGTATGTCCACCACAAGGAGCCCTCAATACGAAACCTCTGTTTTCTGATTTCTTCAATGTCCTTGTATTCACATTTCTGGTCTCCTTTTCTGAACTGCCTTTTCTTCTCATGCCTCCTGTAAGCCACATGCATGGCCACCAGCAGTGCAGGTGTGGAGACAAAGATCAGCTGCAGGGCCCAGAGTCTGATGTGAGAGATGGGGAAAAAGTGATCATAGCAAACATTTCTGCAGCCAGGCTGAAGCGTGTTGCAGACAAAGTCATCTTGTTCATCTCCCCAGACTTTTTCTGCAGCCACAACCAGGATCATGATACGGAAGATGAAGAGGACTGTGAGCCATATCTTCCCGATACTGGTGGAGTGCTTATTTACACCTCCCAAAATGGTATGCAGAGCTCCCCAATCCATTGTCTCGTTTCAATCCTCTGTCAAGACAAGACAAATAAACAACACTAAGATTAATCAAGACAGGAAACAAATACCATCAAGCATGTGGTTTAAAATAAAGGCAATATCATAATTGTAGCACATCCACTGGCTGTGGTAACGTTTTGTTGACGCAGTGGGCTTACCTACAACTAATCATAAATAATAACCTAATCACATATCAGCAGGTAATATTTCATTACTGGATAACACACAAGGCACCACATTCATTTGACTTCTAGGTGTAATTGCTAATGCCACATTAAGTAAGAAAGACAGATGGGAAAATGATGAACACAGCCGTAAATAAAAAGATACAACTTCTAACAGCTTGATAACAGTAACAAAACAATATAAGTTATCAGCCAAAAGTAAGGTAGATGTTATGTTAAAAAAATAACATGTTAGACCAATAGAATTCCTATATAAATCAAGGCAGATTGGTTTATCCTTATCTTTAGAGGGTAAATAACTATTGGAGTACATTACAGCAATAAAGACAGACCCTGAGTAACTGCTGCTAATGCTCTGCAACTTGCATGAGAAGGTCTGGATAACCTGCATTCACCAGTTTAAAGAAAGTGTGACTGCATTCTTAGTCAAAGCAAACTCCAGACTAGCTTGAAACAATGAAGGTAAAATCTTGGTTATTATCCATCTTGAGTTGGATGTTTAAAATCAATGCTTAAGATTCATACCAAAATTGCTTTTCTCTCCACTAACTACAAAAAGGGCCCAGGGTAACTAGACAAGGACTCCTTTGTGGCTGTCAGGTCGGGGGTTTTTCCCCCCCATAACACAGACTTCATTAGTCCTAGACTAGGGGAGATATTTCACAGGCTGGAAGAGTGCTATAGTCAACGTTTGAAGAGTTCAGACAGGCCAGCAGTAGCTCACAGACTTTTTCAACAGAAGCATATAGTTTCCAGCAGGTGAGTTTCAAAGTACCATGACTGTAATGAATTAAGGATTGCACCTTCTTGTCTCCTCAGGAACACCACAGTTGTCTGGGTGTTTCCACAGCTTCCACAGCATTTCACAGAGAGCATTCAGAGGCATTTCAGCTCATCTCCCCCTACCCCTCCAGTTCAGATGGATTTACATAAAGTTAGTTTGCAAGCTATTGTGTATTCAAGAAACTGGCATTTCTCA
The DNA here is from genome assembly GCA_013398055.1 of Ifrita kowaldi. Taxonomy (NCBI): domain Eukaryota; kingdom Metazoa; phylum Chordata; class Aves; order Passeriformes; family Cinclosomatidae; genus Ifrita; species Ifrita kowaldi. The sequence continues at coordinate 212,814 of VZRS01008070.1, forward strand.
TGCCTATCAGCCTAGACCCTCTAAGAGTGCTCACAGATCTCTTGGCTCCGAAATTCCTCATGAAGGTTTTTATTTCACAACTTCGTTAATTTGTTTGTATCTCAGAGAGTATTTCTTTGGCATTTACAGCACAAAGCACCAATCAGCAAAATCACCTTTTCAAAGTTGCTTTAAAGAGCAGCTACTGGCAAAAAGGTCATCATATCAATCACAAGATTTTCCTGACTCTGAGTTGGATCACACTGCATGAGGAAGGAAACGACGACACTATTTTGTAGTTGTCTTCCACATCACGATCCCATTCTGAGTAATGTCAAAAACATTTCTGGTTTACAGTGACCTATATATAATCAGTAGGTCACATACAGTAATACAGAGTATCAAAGTACACAACAGCTCAGAGAAAATGAGGTCACTTAATTGTTAACTAACACAATGGTATCTTTTCCTTGAGTTACTGGGATTTAAATGTAATCTCCCTTCACTAGCTCGATAACCCCCAATTCCCTCAGATCCTGCTGGTTGACTGTGTGGGGTTATACTCCAGGTGGTGAAAACCAAGGGGGATGTCCAAGATCTTATTAAGATTGGAGAGAACTTTTCCTGAGTCTCCTTCAGGATGGAGAATCTATTTGAGCTATTTCCTCCATATCTGACTGAAAACAGTCCTGAAACAGACTTACCTTGCTATCCTGCTAGTTCTTTTTTTCCAAGAATAAGGATTCTTTTTCATTAGCATACATTTACAGAAATGTCTCTGTAGGTTAACAACTCTATAAGGACACAGGAAAGACCCTTAATACCAGAGATACTTACTAAACATATCAGGTGGATTTTTAATTGTTTGCTTCCACCCCTTTTTCTGTCACCTGATTGAAGAAAATTCTTTCAGAATTTGCCTTGGAAATTATTGCATTGTTAAACAGAGGGACAGTTACAACTTTTTAGTGTTCTCTGTTACTATTACACACATATGGCAAATACAGTACTTATAAAATGACACTACAACTAAGTATTATGACTGGAAATATTTATGAACATTTGAAAATAAATCCTGTAGAAGACTGGCACCATGCAAACTGTGGTATTACACACATTATTCACCTATCCTGTAACTCCACCGGAGTCCTTACTTTCTACTCAGTCATGCTACCTTCTTCTCCCTGCCTGTCAACCATCTTCTTACAGAGTGAAAGGGCTGTGAAGTGAAACCTGCATATCCCCTCTTCATAAGCCCTGTTCCTTAGCTTCATGTCTCACTGCACACCAATACTGCTGCCATTTTGTTATAACTTCACATGGATTTGTTTTCTCCTTCCTGTACAGAAGGGGATTCAAAGTACTAGCTCCCCAATGTGTAGTTAGTCAGCTCAAGAAGCTCCCCTAGCCCTGTTTTCTCCTGAGGTCACACTGCAATTCATCTCCTGTGACTTTGTGAAGGTGCATTATAAAGCAGGTGACTTGGGCATAATTTCTTCCCAGGACTAGTATGTTTTGGTTGGTTAGTTGTTTTTTTTTTTTTAAACCTGATCTGTTTCACCAATCTGCTTTACAGCACAGACCCACAGATCACCTGAAAAGGACAGCTTCATTAAAACAAACAAACCAACAAAAAAACCCCCAACAAAACTTCAGGCTGCAAATTGCAAAGCATAGGTAAGAATGAGCAGTCAGTGGGGAAGAAGGGTTGGCAAAGCTTTAATGCTGAGGATAATATAAACTCCTCTTCATCTGACTTGCTCCATCTTCTCTGAGAGTACATTGTGCTTGCTAAGCCAAAGACTGTCCTTCAATTCTAGCAAAGCCACATTGTGCTTGCTAAGCCAAAGACTGTCCTTCAATTCTAGCAAAGCCACGTCTGTATCTGGATCAAGAAAAAAGAGAAAGCCACCACACTTTGAAGACACAGTCTTTTGCCCAGGCTCCCCTAATGTCATCTCCTCTCCTTTCCAAAAAAGCCTCTTGTCTTTCATATCAGCCCAAACACTCCTCCCTTCACCCTTCCCACATACCTTTCCAAATCTTCAGGCTATCTCTTCAGCTCCTCCTGCCACCATCCACTGCTCTTCCCGCTGCTTGCTGAGCAAGTCACCAACCTTTGCCCCTTCTTGTTCATGGCCTCTCAGGCTTGTTTTGACACTGGTGGAAAGTCATATGACTTCCGGACTACTCCAGAGTGCTACAGGCACTGATCAGGCACCAGTGAAGTCTCACAACCTTCTCCCTGAAAGATGGCACATCTAAGACTGTGGTGCCATATCCAGGCAGCTGAATTCCATCCAAATACTTTGGCCACAGTGTTTCCTACTAGCTGGCTTTAAACAGCTCTCCTCAGTGCAACTTAGAGGATCCAATGAAGGCAATTCAGACGCTGCCAAAGTGTCCACCCCTCTCCAATAAGCAGACACAGTGATCCAAGCAGAATTTAAGTTAGGCAAGTACGGCTCTTCACACTATTAAAGCCACCAGTGCAGATCACTCCAACTAAACACCCCATCAGGGCTACCTGTACGGATGTGATGGCTCATTTACTCTTTACTCACCCAAAAGCTAGAACCTTGATCATAGGTTATCTTTCTTTCAAATACTTGTTTACCTTTTTACTAACAAGTAAAATATTAACTGTCTTGCTGACCAAAGCAGAAGAAAGCAGGAAAATTACATCCCTTTAATGAGTTGGTAAGTTCTATTTTTATAGGGCCAGTCCAGATACCATTTCTGCGTGAGCAAGTCCTGCCAAATGCTTACGGAAATAGTATGTAGACAGCCAAGGACTTACCTAGCTTGTTGGTCTTCGAAGTACAGCACACTACAAGAATACACTAAATAAATGAAAGCTTTGGTGAATTTTGGGGAAAAAACAAAGTAGGAATGAGGATAGGGATTGGTTATAAAGGAAGAAACTGGGAAGAACAGAAGGCAGCTGAAGTTAGTGAGGTTGAATAACTAAGCATTTAGAGTAATTTCTAACAAGGGAGTGCATTAAGTGTTAAATTCTCCTTCACAAAACTTGCAATTGGGCATGAAAATAAGCTTTTCCAAGCCTCTGCATAGATCTCTGTTCTACTACCAGCAGCATCTTCTGTTTCATTTCAACAATTAGAGGGCCACAATGGTATATGGTTGTTACAGTAAGAGTTGAAAACAATCACAAAAGATCATCATGCTCGACTGAAGAGTTAAGTTACAAGGGAAATAGTTCTGTATGATCACACAACTTAGCGTTTCATTTGGGGTTTAGTGTTTTTGTTTGTTGGTTTGGGGTTTTTTTTCACTAGTAAGCTAGACAGCAGCAAGAAAAGAACTACAACTTAACTATTTCTGTAGTTCTACAGCTTATGAGCAGTATTTTGAGCTCTGTGTTGCCACGGCTAGACTGCCTTCTACTTTAACGCTAGCTCCTGTAAGCCTACATTAAAGCGCAATCACAGCATGGTGCATACACCCAGTGAAAATCCCTGCAATTCACAGCACCAAGGACAATTATCACTGAGCTCCCCTGTTTATGAGTACAGCTAGCTTGTTAGCAGACACCATTTTCCTCTGTTAAAGACTGTTATACTGGAAAATTATTAGTCAGTGGCTAAATCCACAGCTAGAATACAGTGAAGGTGAAAAAACAACAGAAGATACATCTCTATCACATACATATATGGTGCTTCTCCTATAGGATATTATCAAGCAAAAAAGTAGTCATAAGCAAGTATTACAATATTTGCTTATGCTACAGGAACATCCAGGAATCCTATTGAAGGAGAGGTTCACAGACCCCTAATGTATGCATAGATTCAGAGTAAGATTATACCCTTCTCACCTTCAATTTGGATATCAACTTATTTACTATACTGGATTTACACAGAAATTTAGAGGGTGTTCACAATGACTCTAGTTCTATCTGAATTTTAGTGTACAGTGTACCAGGAGTTACCAGTTTGGTGTGATATTCCACCACTTTCAGCAGTGTATCCGGATACTGATAAAAGATCAGCAGTCTGCCAAGACAAAAGTCACTTCATCCCATGTGGGAATGTATTAACCAAGATAATCTTTAAGCAAAAAAGCACGGGTCTCAAGTGTCCCTGCCTGCCTCCCAAGCTGGGGACAAAGGTAACTCACATACCCAAGAGTGGCAGTTCTAACGCAGAACTTTCGCCGCAGAAAAGCTTTACAACATCTAGACTAACAGATGCAAAATCAGTACCAAAATTATTTTATGACCCAACTTAGCAAGAATACAAGAAGTATTGCTGCATGTTGAGGTCTAACATGCATTCAAAGGCAGTGCTGAGACAACCTTCGCTTCAGGTGTTCATCTCAACAGTTCCACTGGGAGCAGTGGCTCATAGAGGGGCTGATAACCAGCATCGAGGTGTCCTAGAGCTGTATAATGCTGTGTCATTACCCAGATTTGAAGAACACACTAATCTGGGTTTCAGCAGTTTTGCATCAGCATGCCTCCACCCGGCCAACCTGGCATCTATTTTATAGCAAGCACTTAATGGCTAGTGTGCAGATTTTGTTATTCCTATCACTGAGTTAGTTTTGGTTCTGTACCACAAGAACAGCAGCACTGCCAAGGCTGAAGCAAAGAAGCTTCTAATAAATACAGACTAACATCTTCCAAAAGACAGCATCCTTTTATTTCACCAAGAAAGGCTGGTACACAGGCTACAGCAATCGCTTGCTAACTTGCTCAGACTTCCCATCTAATTTGTCAGTCTGCCCCATGCCTCAGTTTCCCAGACATTACACTAGAGATAACATAAATCTCACCATCTCACAGGGCTGTTCTCCTGAAATGCTCCCCTGCAATTACAAGCTTCACAGACTCAGAAGACCAAGACAGATAAATACCAGCTCAAAGCTGGAAGCACAGCACTTGAATTCAATCATCCAGGATGTTTCTGACATCTGAAAAAGAATGCAGCTCCCTACATTGCTATAGCTTTAATGCAGAGTTCGAAATGCAAGAAGACAAAGCTTTGAACTTAGACCTTGGCAACTAAAATCCTTTAATAGGTAGCTTCCAGCTATTTTAATTTTACAGCAGTATATTAAAAACTTCAAGGAGTATGCAGCTGGAAGACTCTGGAATATCAACAACTCTACTTCTTTCCTAAAAAGCTGAAAAGGATCAAAGGAGCAGTCTAACAATCACAAAAGCCTGGGCAATTCTCTCTAGTAGCTCTTAAACTTTGTTCTGAACACCTATCTCCAGATCAGAGTGGAAACTGGAGAGGAGAAGAGCTGTGACAGAGGGATTACAGCGTATCTGATTTGACACAAGAACAGGCAAAGACTAATCAGGAACAGGAAACCTCTGACAACTGCAGGTCTGAACACTGCAAGCATTGTTCTTTCCTTCTACTCAAGTTTAGGAAAACAGGAGGCATTCTTTGCTCTAATTAAACCCAGCATGAAACCCAGAGAAACCCAACAGATTAGGACCCAATTTGTATGTGGTTAAATGTTATTAAAAAATGATGCTACTTAAATATTAGCAGCATTTAAGGGTTCAGTTTCTACCCACAATGACACCCTTATGACTGCCCCATATTCACGCCCTCACATAAGTTTTAAGTCATTTTGCAAGGATGCTTGGAAATATCCGTATCTATTTCACTAGTCTGCAAGTGTAACTGGAGGATTACTATCCTCCAGAATATCTCTGCACAAAATTTATTCCACTCATACAAAACAGGAAATCAGAAGTCCCACTTGAAGGCATAACAAGACAGCACAAGTCCTACTAGAATTTAGCCTGTCTCAGCCGTTTTCCCCTGCAAACCTTTCCTTCAAAGTGTGCTTAAAGCTTCTTGCTTTGGAAGAAAGCCGAATTCCCAAGGACTATCTCTTTGCTAATACAAGTGTCCTATTTTCCGTATTTTAAAGAAAGTTTTAGAGATACTGTACCCTGCTACCCTGCTCCCAGTCATCAAAATAACTTTATAGTCATAACATTTTTATGTTGCTTCTTCTTTTTTTTTCAAAAGCCTGTTATTTAATTGCTATTTCCATCCCCCTACACCTAAACAAATGCCTACATTCTGTCTAGAAATCTCTCTTTTCCTCTAAAATTGGCAAGATTCTGTCTTCTTTCACACACAGAATTTGTACTCTTTTGGAACACTAATTAAACTTATAAACACTAAGATTTTATACTGCACTGCAGCTTCTCCTTGAGCATGTATTTTGTTATTTCATTCATCAAGAGTAAAGTCAAAAGCAACTTTTTCCTTTTTAAAACTCTATTACAGGAAGAAATGCAGGTGTGAGATAAGGAATAGAATTGGTTTCAACATTCTTTTATCAACTAATAGGAGATGTGTTTCTCTTTTTCCACGTTCCTGCTGTTTTGACAGCATGTTATCTCGCCTCTTATATCATCACTTCAAGTTTTCCTTACACAAACTGGTGTTTAGCCAGGCAAGAGTCACAGTTCTCCTTTCAGATACCTCACCAGTCATCATTAAGTAACAATTAAAATCAACAAGGAACAGAACAAGAGAAAACATCAAAAGAAAAAACAGCTTCAGCACATGCTCCTATTTCATGCAGTGTCTGGGACCAACAATTTAATTGAAACTGTTCACAAGGATCAATTTGTAAAAGCATCCTCTTTACTCACAAGTACCCACTGAAGTTATGCAATGACTGTTATGAAGAACTTGTATGTGTAACCCAAAGTGCTCATATTTTTCTAGCTACTGAGAGAGTCTGCTATACCTTTTCCACCGTACAATTACTTTTTTTGCATAAAATAAATGAGGCTGCCCAAATAATCTACCTGGACAGTGCACCAAGGGATGAAAAACAGCAACACTGTCAGAGGCCTCAGAGGCCCAGCTTCAGCAAATTAAGACAACTGGCCCTGTCAGGACAGAATCAATTTGTCCAGAAAAGTATTTTAATTCATGGGGTTTTACTATTCCATTTTTAAGCTCTGCAATATGTAGTACTACCAGTTATGAGACTAACAGTTCAGGGGACTGTCTGAAGTCTCCTAGAAACCCTGACACATGCAGTACAGATGTAATCTCATGGCTCTGGAAATGTGTCAGAAAGCCCACCTGGAAATTTACATTGCAGTGCCTAGTTGACACATGGAGGTACCGCCTTCTTCCAGGCTGAGGCTTGTCCCACCATTGCCTTGTTCTCTAAGACAGATCTAACAATCACATGCACTACTCTCTTTTCACTGGGGCTCTGCAAAGCATGTATCTGGCAAGTAGGGTTCCCAGGCTGAGCAGTGGAGGCCAAGAGACGTTAGGAATTACCTAACTCCTTTAACAAAATCAAGGATGAAAATACATTTCATTCTGCTGTTGACTCAGTACACACATACACTGTGGTGATCCCAAACCAAATCTGGACCCAAACCCTCATATCATTTCATACAGGTCACAGCTATTAATCCCATTAATGATCAAAGTTATAAAAACTGGGTTTAAAAGAGCATTCTTAAAACAAATGGCCACTTCCTTCTTTCAACCCTCTGTCTGTTCTCTAAAGAGTATTTCCAGGCTACATAGTGAAAACTAATGGAGTACAAGACAAGAAAATCATTTCCTCTGTCGGGGGCAGGGAAGAGATTCTTCAACACGAGAGACTGTGAAAGTAACACCCAGCCTAGGAAAGCCCGATGATGGAAAAAACAGTCATGCCCAGAACATGCCCAGCTACCAGCTAGTGCCAGGAGCTAAGCAAGCACTCCTGCCCTTACTCCAGCACGTCCTTCGTGTTTTATTTAAGGCCTTAAGTACTCATTCTTTGTGCGATCTTATCCAGCCCCGATACCCAGAAATACGTTTATTTCTGACTCACACCTCATTTCCTATTCCCCCTGTAATTTTAAGGAATGTTTCCAGTGTGTGATCAGACACTCACAGGACGTGTCAGTTTTACTGATGCAAGCTGTTTACCTTCCCGCAGCTCTCTTAACATCTGTAGGCGTGTCGCAAATTACCTGTGATTGCAGGAGCCTTGATTTTGCCTGGTGTTGTAGCTGCTCGTACGTACTTCACATAACGCGCTTACAGAGAGCTGCTGGGAGGCGAATACAGACAGATTTCGTTGTGAGTTAAACGCGTAACCAACAGAGACATGAGCATTCCCAATCAAAACTGCTCGCGGGGTTCGAGCACTCCCCGTGACGCTCAAGCTGGGGACGGGAAGCGGAGAGCGCCCATGCCGAGTAAGGTAAATCCTGGCGGGACAAGGGTAAATCCTACCGGGGCAGGGTAGGCAGCGCACACGGCGGCTCCACTCCCGGCCCCGCTCCCTCCCCGGCGGGCAGCGCCACCAGAGCTCCAGGCTCCGCTGCCGCGGCCCCGCGAACGTGAGGAGGAAAAAGCCAAAATAAGGGGTGGGAAGGGCTTATGTCCGCCCCGGGGCAAACGCCCCCATCCGACCCCCGGCCGCTTCCCGCCGCACAGGGGCTGGTTTGGGGTTGCAGGGGGAGAGCGTGAGGGGAAGGGAGATCGAGGTAACAGCAGATACCTGGGGGGCGG